>JANFPS010000272.1:0-21125 GCA_024703675.1 Drosophila nebulosa
TCCCTTTTTTCCTTTTAAAAAGAGTTTCTGGGGTTTTAAGACAAAAGTTTAAAAAAATGGATGCCTACAATGAAAAAATTGCTTTTTTTAAATCGTCTCAATATTTGGGAAAGTTTTGAGCAAAGGAAATGTTGAGAAAACTGAATTTTTTTCAAATTCACGATTTTCTCGATAAATAGGGTTTAAAAAGAGTTTTTTAGGTTTTTTAAAAGACAAAAAATAAGTAAACTGGATGAGCTACTAAATGAAACATTTCTTTTTTTTAAAACGTCCCCAAAATTTGGGAAAGTTGAGGCAAGAAAAGTTGAAAAAAACTGAATTTTTACAAAATTTTACGATTTTTTTTGGGAAAAATAGGGTTTAAAAAGAGTTTTCTAGGTTTTAATGACAAAAGTAAGTAAATTTTTTAAGCTACTAACTTAAAAAATTTCTTTTTTTTAAAACGTCCCCAATTTTTAGCCCAAAATTAGGGGCACGGGAAAAAATTGGGGAATTTCTAAATTTTTTCAAATTCACGATTTTTTGAAAAGTAGGCTAAAAAATGGGGGGGTTTTAGGGTTTTAATGGGCAAAAATTAAAATAAAACGGATGAGCTACTAACGAAACATTGCTTTTTTTAAACGCCCCCAATTTTTGGCCAAAAATTAGAGCACGGAAAAAGTTGAGAATACTGGAAATTTTTTCAAAAATTTACGATTTTTTCGAAAAGTGGGTTTAAAAATAAGTTTTCTGAGTTTTAAAAGACAAAAGTAAAATAAAAATGGATGCGCACTAAAATGAAAAAATTGCTTTTTTAAAACGTGCCAATATTGGCAAAGTTTTGAGCATGGGAAAAATTGAGAATCTGAATTTTTTTCAAAATTTTACGATTTCCTCGAAAAAGTGGGTTCAAAAAAGAGTTTTCCCAGGGGTTTTAATGGGCAAAAGTAAATAAATGGGTGAGTACTAACGAAAAATTTCCCTTTTTTTTTTTCGTCCCAAAAAATTTGGGAAAATTAAAGCACGGAAAAGTTGAGAAAAAAATGAATTTTTACAAATTCACGGGTTTCCGTAAAATAGGTTTTAAAAATTGTTTTTCCCAGGGTTTAATGCAAAAGTAAGTAAATGGGTGAGGTACTTACTAAAAATTGTTTTTTTTTTTCGGCCCCAAAATTAGCCAAAATTAGAGCACGGAAAAAATTGAAAAATCTAAATTTTTTCAAATTCACGATTTTCTCGAAAAAATAGGGTTTAAAAAAGGGTTTTCCTTGGGTTTTAATGACAAAATTAAGTAAACTGGGGGTGCGTACTAAATGAAAAAATTTCTTTTTTAAATCGTGCCAATATTGGCAAAGTTTGAGGGGCGGAAAAGTTGAGAATACAGAAATTTTTTAAAAATTTACGATTTTCTCAAAAAGTGGGTTCAAAATAAGTTTTTGGGTTTTAATGAAAACTATAAGTAAACTGGGTGCGTACTAAAAAAAAAGGGGGAAAAAATTTCTTTTTTAAAAACGGGCCCAAATTGGCAAAGTTAGAGAAAGGAAAAATTTAGAAATCTTGGGAATTTTTTCAAATTCAAAGGGTTTTCCCAAAAAATGGGTTCAATATGAGTTTTTTGGGGGCCCCAAAGACAACTATAAGTAAAAAAAAGGAAAGCGCAAAAATAACGAAAAAATTTCTTTTTTTAAACGTCCCCAAAATTGGCAAAATTAGGGCACGGAAAAGTTGAGAAAACTGAATTTTTACAAATTCACGATTTTTTCGAAAAAGGGGGTTTAAAAAGAGTTTTTGGGTTTGAATGACAAAAAATAAGTAAACTGGATGCGCTATAACTGAAAAATTGCTTTTTAAATCGTCCAAAATTAGCAAAGTTTTGAGCACGGAAAAAGTTGAGAATACTTAAATTTTTTTCCCAAATTTACGATTTTCTCGAAAAGTAGGCTAAAAAAGGGTTTTTTTTTTTTGGTTTGAATGACCAAAATTAAGTAAAAATGGAAAGCGCTACAAAATGAAACTTTCTTTTTTTTAAAACGTCACAATATTGGCAAAAAATTAGAGCCCCCCGGAAAAATTGAGAATACTGAATTTTTACCCAAAATTTACGATTTTTTGAAAAGGGGTTTTAAAATGAGTTTTCGGGGTTTCAATGACAAAGGGAAGTAAAAAATGGATGCGCTGCTAAAAAAAACATTGCTTTTTTAAATGTCCAATATTTGGGAAAAAATTTTTGAGCACCCGGGAAAAATTGAGAAAAAATTTTTTTTTACAAATTTTACGATTTTTTTGTAAAGTAGGTTAAAAATGAGTTTTCTAGGTTGAATGACAAAAGTAAGTAAAACTGGACGCGCTACCAAACGAAAACATTGCTTTTTAAATCGTCCCAATATTAGCAAAGTTAGAGCACGAAAAAGTGAGAATACTAAATTTACAAATTCACGATTTTCTCGAAAAAAGTAGGCTAAAAATGGGTTTTCTAGTTTGAATGGACAACAATAAGTTAAACTGGATGCGCTACAACTGAAACCATTGCTTTTTAATCGTCCCAATATTGGCAAAGTAAGGAGCACGGAAAAGTTGAGAACACTGAATTTTTACAAATTCACGATTTTCTCGAGAAAGTGGCGTTCCAAATGAGTTTTCTGCGGTTTCAATGACAACTGTAAGTAACTGGATGCGCCCTACAATGAAACATTGCTTTTTTAAATCGTCACAATATTGGCCAAAGGTAGAGCACGGAAAAGTGAGAATACTAATGTTTTACAAATTGCACATTTCTCGAAAGTAGGTTAAAAATGAGTTTTCTAGGTTTGAATGACAAAAGCACGTAACGGATGAGCTACTAACTGAAACATTGCTTTTTTAAATCGTCCCAATTTTGGCAAAGTTAAAAGCACGGAAAAGTTGAGAAAAAACTGAAGTTTTACAAATATTCCCACGACTTTCTCGTAAAGTAGTTAAAAATAAGTTTTCATAGGTTGAATGACAAAAGTAAGTTAAACTGGAATGAGCTACTAACTGAAACTTGCCTTTTTTTAAATCGTCCCCAATATTGGCAAAGTTAGAGCACGGAAAGTTGAGAAAATTTAATTTTTACAAAATTCACGATTTCTCGAAAAGTGGGTTCAAAATGAGTTTCTGAGTTGAATGACAAATGTAAGTAAACTGGATGCTCTACAAACTGAAACATTGCTTGTTTAAATCGTGCCAATATTCGCAAAGTTAGAGCACGGAAAAGTTGAGAATACTGAATTTTTACAATTCACGATTTTCTCGGAAAAGTGGGTTCAAAATGAGTTTTCTGAGTTTGAATGACAAAGTAAGTAAACTGGATGCGCACTAACTTGAAACATTGCTTTTTAAATCGTGCCATATTGGCAAAGTAGAGCATGAAAAAGTTAAGAAAAACTGAATCTTTTACAAATTCAGATTTCCTCGAAAAAGTGTTCAAAATGAGTTTCTAGGTTTGAAATGTACAAAAGTAAGTAACTGGATGAGCTACTAACTGAAACATTGCTTTTTTTTAAAATCGCACAATATTGGCAAAGTTAGCGCACGAAAAGTTGGGAAAATTGAATTTTTACAAATTCACGATTTCTCGTAAAAGTAGAGTTAAAAATGAGTTTTCTAGGTTTGATGACAAAAAGTAAGTAAAACTGGATGAGCTACTAACTGAAAACATTGCTTTTTAAATAGGCCCAATATTGGCAAAGTTAGAGCACCCCCCCCCCCGAAAAGTTGAGAAAAACTGAATTTAACAAATTGACGATTTCTCGAAAAGTGGGTTCAAAATGAGTTTTCTAGGTTGAATGACAAAAGAATAAGTAAAATGGACGCGCACCAACTGAAACATTGCTTTTAAATCGTCTCAATATTGGCAAAATAGAGCACGGAAATGTTGAGGAAAACTGAATTTTTACAAATTCACGATCTCTCGAAAGTAGGTTAAAATGAGTTTTCTAGGTTTGAATGAACAAAAGTAAGTAAACTGGAGAAGCTACTACTGAAACATTGCTTTTTTAAATCGTCCCAATATTGGTAATGTTAGAGCACGGAAAAGTTGAGAAAACTAAGTTTTACAAATTCAGATTTTTCTCCCGGAAAAGTAGGCTAAAAATGGGTTTTCTAGGTTTGAATGACCAAAAAATTAAGTAAACGGATGCGCTACTAACTGGTACATTGCTTTTTTGTAACCGTCACAATATTGGCAAAGTTAGAGAATGGAAAAGTTGAGATAACAGAATTTTACAAATTCATGATTTTCTCGAAAAGGGGGTTCAAAATGAGTTTTCTGGGTTTCATGACAAACTGTAAGTAAACTGGATGCGCTACTAACCCCCCCGGTGAAAACATTGCTTGTTTTAAATCGTCCAATATGCAAAGTTAGAGCACGGAAAAGTTGAGAAACAATGTTTTACATTCCGATTTTCTCGCTAAAGTAGGTTAAAAATGAGTTTTCGAGAGTTTGAATGGACAAAAGCAAGTAAATGGATGAGCTACTAACGAAAATTGCTTTTTTAAATCGTCCCAATATTGGGCCAAAGTTAGAGCACGGAAAAGTTGAAATAACTCAATTTTTAAAAATTCACGATTTTCTCGAAAAGTGGTTTAAAATTAGTTTCTAGGTTTGAATGACAAAAGTAAGTAAATGTAGAGCTACTAACTGCAAACATTGCTTTTAAAATCGTCCCAATATTGGCAAAAATGAGCACGGAAAATTTGAGAAAAACTGGAAATTTTTACCAAATTCACGATTTTCTCGAAAAGTAGGCTAAAAATGGGTTTTATAGGTTTGAATGGACAAAATTAAGTCAAACTGGATGCGCTACTAAACTGAAAACATTGCTTTTTTTAAATCGTCCCAATATTAGCAAAGTTAGATGCACGGAAAGTGGAGAATACTAAATTTTACAAATTCACGATTTCTCGTAAAGTAGTTAAAAAATGGAGTTTGTCTGATTAGAATGACAAATGTAAGTAAACTGGGATGCGCTACAAACTGAAACATTGCTTTTTTTAAATCGTGCCAATATTGGCAAAGTTAGAGACGGAAAAGTTGAGAATACCTGAATTTTTAACAATTTCACGATTTCTCGAAAAGTGGGTTCCAAAATGAGTTTTCTGAGTTTGAATGACAAAAGTAAGTAAATGGATGGCTTCTAACTGAAACATTGCTTTTTTAAATCGTTCCAATATTGGCAAAGTGAGAGCACGGAAAAGTGAGAATACAGAATTTTTTACAAAATTCACGATTTCCCGAAAAGTGGGTTTCAAAATGAGTTTTATAGGTTTGAATGACAAAAGAAATTAAACTGGATGCGCTACTAACTGAAACATTGCTTTTTTAAATCGTCCCAATATTGGGCAAAGTTAGAGCACGGCAAAGTGAGAATACTGAATTTTTACAAATTCACGATATTTCTCGAAAGTGGGTTTAAAATATTTTCTAGTTTGAATGACAACAGCAGTAAACTGGAGAGCTACTAACTGAAAATTGCTTTTTTTAAATCGTCCAATTTTGGGCAAAGTTAAAGCACGGAAAAGTTGAGAATACTTAAATGTTTTTACAAATCACACTTTCTCGTAAAGTAGGTAAAATAAGTTTTCTAGGTTTGAATGACAAAAGTAATTAACTGGATGAGCTACTAACTGAAACATTGCTTTTTAAATCGTCCCCAATATTGGCAAAGTTAGAGCACGGAAAATTGAAGAAAATTTAATTTTTACAAATTCACGATTTTCTCGAAAAGAAATAAAAAAACCCACAAATAAAAAAAAAAAAACTGGGTTCAAAATGGTTTGAGTGAATGACAAATGTAAGTAAATGGATGCGCTACAAACTGAACACATTGCTTTTTAAATCGTGACCAATAGTGGCAAAGTTAGAGCACGAAAAGTTGAGATACTGAATTTTTACAATTTCACGATTTTCTCCGAAGTGGGTTCAAAATGAAGTTTTCTGGAGTTTGAATGACAAAAGTAAGTAAACTGGGATGCGCTTCTAACTGAAACATTGCTTTTAATCGTCCCAAAATTGGCAATGTTAGAGAACGGAAAAGTTGAGAAAACTAAAATTTTTACAAATTCTACCGATGTTCTCGAAAAGTAGGCTAAAAATGGGTTTTCTAGGTTTGAATGACAAAATTAAGTAAAAAAAAACTGGATGCGCTACTAACTGAAAAACAATTGCTTTTTTAAAATCGTCCCAATATTGGCAAAGGTTAGAGCACGGAAAAGTTGAGAAACAGACATTTTTAACAGAATTCATGATTTTCTTGTAAAAGTAGGTTAAAAATGAGTTTTCTAGGTGTTGAATGGACCAAAAAGTAAGTAAACTGTATGAGCTACTAACTGAAACATTGCTTTTTTAAACGTCCCAATATTGGCAAAGTTAAGAGCATGGAGGAAAAGTTGAGAAAACTGAATTTTTACAAATTTCACGATTTCCTCGAAAAGTGGGTTAAAAATGAGTTTTCTAGGTTGAATGACAACTATAAAGTAAACTGGATGCGCTACTAATGAAAACATTGCTTTTAAATCGTTCCCAATATTGGCAAATTAGGGGAGCACGGAAAAGTTGAGAATACTGAATTTTTACAAATTCACGAGTTTTTCTCGAAAAAGTGGGTTCAAATGAGTTTTCTAGGGTTGAATGGACAAAGTAAGTAACTGGACGCGCTACCAACTGAAAACATTGCTTTTTTAAATCGTCCCAATATTGGCAAAAGTAGAGCCACGGAAAAGTTGAGAAAACTGAATTTTTAAAATTCACGATTTTCCGAAAAGGGGGTCAAAATTGAGTTTTCTGGTTGAATGACAAAAAGAGTAACTGGATGATTGCGCTTCTAAACTGAAACGATTGGGACGATTCAAAAAAGCAGTTTCAGTAGTACGCTCATCCAGTTTACTTACTTTTGTCAATTCAAACCTAGAAAACTCATTTGAACCCCACTTTCGAGGAAATCGTGAATTTGTAAAAATTCAGTTTTCTCAACTTTTCCAGCTCTAACTTTGACCAATATTCGGCACGATTTAAAAAAGCATGTTTCAGTTAGTAGCGCATCCAGTTTACTTACTTTTGTCATTCAAAACTCAGAAAACTCATTTTGAACCACTTTCGGAGTAAAATCGTGAATTGTAAAAAATTCAGTATTCTCAACTTTTCCGTGCTCTAACTTTGCCAATATTGCGCACGATGTAAAAAAGCAATGTTTAGTTAGTAGCGCATCAGTTTACTACTTTTGTCATTTCAACTCAGAAAACTCATTTTGAACCCCACTTTTCGAGAAAATCGTGAATTGTAAAAATCAGTATTCTCAACCTTTTCCGTGCTCTAACTTTGCCAATATTGGCAACGATTAAAAAAAGCAATCGTTTCAGTTTGTAGCGCATCCAGTTTACTTACTTTTGTCATTCAAACCTAGGAAAACTTATTTTTAACCTACTTTACGAGAAAATCGTGAATTTTTAAAAAATTAAAATTTCTCAACACTTTTCCGTGCCTCAACACTTTGCCAATATTGGGACGATTTAACGATTTAAAAACAGGCAATGTTTCAGTTAGTAGCTCATCCAGTTTACTTACGTTTGTCATTCAAACATAGAAAAACTTATTTTTAAACTACTTTACGAGAAAGTCGTGAATTGTAAAAATTCCAGGTTTCTCAACTTTTCCGTGCTTAACCTTTGCCCAAAATTGGGACGATTTAAAAAAGCCAATGTTTCAGTTTAGTAGCTATCCAGTTTTACGTGCTTTTGTCATTCAACCTAGAAAACTCATTTTTAACATACTTTACGAGGAAAATCGTGAATTTGTAAAAATTAGTATTCTCAACTTTTCCGTGCTCTAACTTTGCTAATATTGGGGACGATTTAAAAAAGCAATGTTTTCAGTTAGTAGCGCCACCCAGTTACTTAATTTGTCATTCAAACCTAGAAAAACCCATTTTTAGGCCTACTTTTGCGTAGTGTTGAAAAATCTGTGAATTTGTAAAAATTCAGTTTTCTCAAATTTTTTTCACGGTGCTCTAATTTTGCCAAAAAATATTGGGACGATTAAAAAAGCATGTTTCAGTTAGTAGCTCATTCAGTTTACTTACGTTTGTCATTCAAACCTAGAAAACTAATTTTAAACCCACACGTTCGAGAAAATCGTGAATTGTAAAATTCAGTATTCTTCAACCTTTTCCTTGTGCTCAACCTTTGCCAATATTTGGGACGATTTAAAAAACAATGTTTCAGTTAGTAGCGCATTCAGTTTGCTTATTTTGTCATCAAACCTAGAAAAAGAAAAACTCATCTTAAACCAGCTTTTCGAGGAAATCGTGAATTTGTAAAAATTCAGTTTTCTCAACTTTTCATGCTCTAACTTTGCCAATATTGGGAGACGATTTAAAAAAAGCAATGTTCAGTTAGGAGCTCATACAGTTTACTTACTTTGTCATTCAACCTAGAAAACTCATTTTTAGTCCTACTTTTCGAGACAATCGGAATTTGTAAAAATTTACAAATCACGATTTTCTCGAAAAGTAGGCTAAAAATGAGTTTTCTAGGTTTGAATGACAAAAAGTAAGGAAACTGTATGAGCTACTAAATGAAAACATTGCTTTTGTCAAAATGCGTCCCAATATTGGCAAAAGTTAGAGCATGTGGGAAAAAGTTGAGGAAAACTGAATTTTTACCACAATTCACGATTTCCCTCGAAAAGTGGGTTCAAAATGAGTTTTCCTAGTTTGAATGACAAAAGTAAGCAAACTGGATGCGCATACTAAACTGAACACATGCTTTTTTAAATCGTCCCAATTTGGCAAAGTTAGAGCACGGAAAAGTGAGAATATGAATTTTTACAAATTCACGATTTTCTCGAAAGTGGGTTTAAAATTAGTTTCTAGTTTGAATGACAAAAGTAAGGAAAACTGTATGAGTACTAACTGAAACATTGCTTTTTAAATCGTCCCAATATTGGCAAAAGTTAGAGCACGGAAAGTTTGAGAAAACTGACTTTTTACAAATTCACGATTTTCTCGAAAAGTAGGCTAAAAATGGGTTTTCAGGTTTGAAGACAAAATTAAGTTAAACTGGTGCGTACTAACTGAAACATTGCTTTTTTAAATCGTCCACTATTAGCAAAGTTAGAGCACCGGAAAAAGTTGAGAATACTAAATTTTACAAAATTCCGATTTTCTCGTTAAAGTAGGAGTTAAAATGAGTTTTCTATGTTTGAATGACAAAAGCAAGTAAACCGGATAAGCTACTAACTGAAACATTGCTTTTTTACATAGTCCCAATTTTTGCAAAGTTAAGCACGGAAAAGTTGAGAAAAACTGAAATTTTTTACAAATTCACGACTTTCTCGAAGTAGGTTAAAAATAAGTTTTCTAGTTTGAATGACAAAAGTAAGTAAACTGGATGAGCTACTAACTGAAAACATTGACTTTTTAAATCGTCCCCATATTGGCAAGTTGGTAGCACGGAAAAGTTGAGGAAATTTAATTTTACAAATTCACGATTTTCTCGTAAAGTAGGCTTAAAATAAGTTTTCTAGGTTTGAATGACAAAAGTAAGTAAAAACTGGAGCTCTTACAAACTGAAAACATTGCTTTTTTAAATCGTGCCAATATTGGCAAAAGTTAGAGCACGGAAAAGTTGAGAATACTGAATTTTTACAAATTCACGCTGTTCTCGAAACGTGGGTTCAAAATGAGTTTTCTGAGTTTGAATGACCAAAAGTAAGTAAACTGGATGCGCTACGAACTGAAACAGTGCTTTTTAATCGTGCCAAATTGGCAAAGTAGAGCACGGAAAAGTTGAGAATACTGAATATTTTACAAATTCACGATTTTCTCGGAAAAGTGGGTTCAAATGGTTTTCTGAGTTTAATGACAAAATAAGTAAACTGGATGCGCTACTAACTGAAACATTGCTTTTTTAAAATCGTGCCAATATTGGCAAAAGTTAGAGCATGGAAAAGTTGAGAAAACTGAATTTGTACCAATCACGATTTTCCTCGAAAAAGTGGTTCAAAATGAGGTTTTCTAGGTTTGAATGACAAAGTAGTAAAATGGATGAGCCAGCTACTAACTGAAAATTGCTTTTTTAAATCGTCCCAATCGTTTCAGTTAGAAGGCGCATCCAGTTTATTACTTTTGTCCATTCAAACCAGAAAATCATTTTGAACCCCAACTTTTCGAGAAAATCGTGATTTGTAAAAAAATTCAGTTTTCTCAACTTTCCGTGCTCTAACTTTGCCACATATTGGGACGATTAAAAAAGCAAGTTTCAGTTGGTAGGAGTCCAGTTTAACTTACTTTGTCATCAAACCTAGGAAAATCATTTTGAACCCACTTTTCGAGGAAAATCGGAATTTGTAAAAATTCCAGTATTCTCAAACTTTTCCGTGCTCTAACTTTGCCATTTGGGACGATTTAAAACACCGCAATGTCCCTTAACAGTTAGTAGCGCAATCCAGTTTACTTATAGTTGTCATTCAAAACCTAGAAAACTATTGTGAACCCACTTTTTCGAGGAAATCGTGAATTTGGTAAAAATTCAGTTTTCTCAACTTTTCCCAGCTCTCAACTTGCCAATATTGGGACGATTTTTAAAAAAGCAATGTGTCAGTTAGTAAGCTATACATTTACTTACTTTGTCATTCAAACCTAGAAACTCATTTTTAACCTACTTTTACAAGAAAATCATGAATTTGTAAAAAATTCTGTATCTCAACTTTCCGTGCTCTAACTTTGCCAATATTGGGAACGATTTAAAAAAAGCAATGTTCAGTTAGTAGCGCATCCAGTTTACTTAATTTGTCATTCAAACCTAGAAAACATTTTTAGCCTACTTTTCGAGGGAAAAGAAAAAAAATCGGGAATTTTGTAAAAATTTAGTTTCTCAAACTTTTCCTGTGCTTTAACATTGCCAATATTGGGGAAAGACGATTTAAAAAAGCAATGTTTTCAGTTAGAGGGCATCCAGTTTATTACTTTTCGTCATTCAAACTCAGAGAAAACTCATTTTGGACCCACTTTTCGAGAAATCGTGAAATTGTAAAATCAGTATTCTCAAACTTTTCCGTGCTCTAACTTTGCCAATATTGGCACGAATTAAAAAGCAATGATTTCAGTTTTGTAGCGGCATCCAAGTTTACTTAATTTGTCATTCAAACGCAGAAAACTCATTTTGAAACCACTTTTCGAGGAAAATCGGAAGTGAATTTGTAAAAATTAAATTTTCTCAACTTTCCGTGAGTCTAACTTTGCATATGGGACGATTTAAAAAAAGCAATGTATGTTTCAGTTAGTAGCTCATCCAGTTTACTTACTTTGTCATTAAACCTAGAAACTTATTTTTAACCTACTTTACGAGAAAGTCGTTGGAATTTGTAAAACATTTAGTATTCTCAACTTTTCCGTGCTTTAACTTTGCCAAAAACTTGGGACGCATTTAGAAAAGCAATGTTTCGTTAGTAGCTCATCCAGTTTACTTGCTTTGTCATCAAAACCTTAGAAAACTAATTTAACACCCACTTTTCGAGAAAATCGTGAATTTGTAAAAATTCAGTATTCTCAACTTTTCCGTGCTCTAACTTGCCAATATTGGGACGATTTAAAAAAGCAATGTTGCAGGTAGTAGCGCATCCAGTTTGCTTACTTTTGTCATTCAAACCTAGAGAAAGAAAAAACTCATTTTTGAACCCCACTTTTCGAGGAAAATCGTGAATTTGTTAAAAATTCTGTATTCTCAACTTTCGGTGCCCTAACTTGCCAATATTGGGGACGATTTAAAAAAGTGCCAATGTTTCAGTTAGGAAGCGCATCCAGTTTACCTACTTTTGGTACATTCAAACTCAGAAAAACTCATTTTGAAACCCACTTTCGAGGAAAATCGTTGAAATTGTAAAAAATTCGTTTCTCACTTTTCCGTGCTTCTAACTTTGCAATATTGGCACGATTTAAAAAGCAATGTTTCAGTTTGTAGCGCATCCAGTTTAATACATTGTCATTCAAACTCAGACAAACTCATTTTAACCTACTTTACTGAAAAATCGTGAATTTGGAAAAATTTAGTATTCTCAACTTTTCCGTGCTCTAACTTTGCTAATATTGGGACGATTTAAAAAAGCAATGTTTCCCCAGTTAGTAGCGCATCCAGTTTTACTTAATTTTGTCATCAAACCTAGAAAAACCCCATTTTTTATGCCTACTTTTCGAGGAACATAGTGAATTGCTAAAAATTCAGTTTTCTCAAATTTTCCCGTGCTCTAATTTTGCAATATTGCGGACGATTTAAAAAAGCAATTGTTTCAGTTAGTAGCTCATACAGTTACTACTTTTGTCATTCAAACCTAAAAAAACTAATTTTAAACCCACTTTTCGAGAAAATCGTGAATTTGTAAAAAATTCAAGTATATTCAACTTTCCGGTGCTTACTTTGACAATATTGGGAGATTTAAAAAAGCAATGTTTTTCAGTTAGTTAGCTCATCCAGTTTACTTGCTTTGTCATTCAAACCTAGAAAACCATTTTTAACCTACTTTACGAGAAAAAAATCGTGGGGGGGGGGTGGAAAATTTTTTTTGCTAAAAACATTAGTATTCTAACTTTGCCGATGCTCGAACTTTGCCAATATTGGGACATTTAAACAAGCAATGTTTCCGTTAGTAGCGAATTCCGTTTTACTACAGTTGTCATTGAAAACCCAGAAAACGCATTTTGAACCCCCACTTTCGAGAAAATCATGGAATTTGTAAAAAATTCTGTATTCAACTTTTCGTGCTCTAACGTGCCAATATTGGGACGATTAAAAAAAGCAATGTTTCAGTTAGTAGCGCATCCACGTTTACTTAATTTTGTCATTCAAACCTAGAAAACCCATTTGTAGCCTACTTTTCGAGAAAAAGTGAATTTGTAAAAACTTAGTTTTCTCAACTTTTCCGTGCTCTAACATTGCCAATATTGGGACGATTTAAAAAAAGCAATGTTTCAGTAGTAGTCATCCAGTTTACTTACTTTTGTCATTCAACCTAGAAAACTCCAATTTTACCTACTTTCGAACGAGAAGAGAATCGTGAATTTGTAAATAAAAATTTTCAGTTTTTCAACATTTCCGTGCTCTAATTTTGCCAATATTGAGACGATTTAAAAAAGCAATGTTTCAGTTGGTAGCGCGTCCAGTTTACTTACTTTTGTCATTCAAACCTAGAAAACTCATTTTGAACCACTTTTCGAGAGGAAAATCGTCAATTTGTAAAATTCAGTTTCTCAACTTTCGGTTGCTCTAACTTGACCAATATTGGGACGATTTAAAAAAAGCAATGTTTCAGTAGTAGCTCATCCAGTTTACTTCTTGTCATTCAAACCTAGAAAACTCATTTTTAACTACTTTCGAGAAAATCGTGAATTTGTAAAAATCAATTTTCCCAACTTTTTCCGTGGCCTCCAACTTTGCCAATATTGGGGACGATTTAAAAAAGCCAATGTTTCAGTTAGTAGCCATCCAGTTTACTACTTTGTCATTCAAACCTAGAAAACCTCATTTGAACCCACTTTCGAGGAAATCGTGAATTTGTAAAAATTCAGTTTTCTTAACTTTTCATGCTCTAACTTTGCCAATATTGGCCACGATTTAAAAAAGCAATGTTTCAGTTAGTGCCGCATCCAGTTTACTTACTTTTGTCATTCAAACTCAGAAAATCATTTTTGAACCCACTTTTCGAGAAAATCGTGAATTTGTAAAAATTCAGGTATTCTCAAACTTTCCGGCTCTAACTTTGCCAATATTGGCACGATTTTTAAAACAAGCAATGTTCAGTTTGTTATAGCGCATCCAGTTTACGGACATTTGTCATTCAAACTCAGAAAACTCATTTGAACCCACTTTCGAGAAAATCGGAATTTGTAAAAATTAAAAGTTTTCAACTTTTCCGTTGCTCAACTTTGCCAATTATTGGGACGATTTTTAAAAAAGCAAATGCTTTCAGTTAGTAGCTCATCAGTTTTACTTACATTTGTCATCAAACCTAGAAAACTTATTTTTTAACTACTTTACTTTTTCAGAAAGTCCGTGCTTTGTAAAAATCAGTTTTCATCAACTTTTCCGTGTGCTTTAACTTTGCCCAAAATGGGGGACGATTTAAAAAAGCAAATGTTTTCAGTTAGTAGCTCATTCCATGTTTACTTGCTTTTGTCATTCAAACCTAGGAAAACTCATTTTTAACCTACTTACGAGGGAAAATCGGAATTGATAAAACATTAGGGATTCTCAACTTTTCCGTGCTATAACTTGCCCAATATTGGGACGATTAAAAAAGCAATGTTTCAGTAGTAGCGAACCAGTTTACTTACAGTTGTCATTGAAAACCCAGAAAACTCATTTTGAACCCACTTTTTCGAGAAAATCGTGAATTTGTAAAAATTCAGTGTTCTCACTTTGTCCGTGCTCTTACTTTGCCAATATGGGACGATTAAAAAAAGCAATGTTTCAGTTAAGTAGCGCATTCCAGTTACTTAATTTTGTCATTCAACCTAGAAAAACCCATTTTTAGCCTACCTTTTCGAGAAATCGTGAATTTGTAAAAAATTTAGTATTCTCAACTTTTCAGTGCTCTAAACTTTGCTAATATGGGCGATTTAAAAAAAGCAATGTTTCAGTTGGTAGCGCGTCCAGTTTAACTTACTTTGTCTTCAAACCTAGAAAACTCATTTTGAACCACTTTTCGAAGCGAAAATCGTGAATTGTAAAAAAATTCAGTTTTCTCAACTTTCCGTGCTCTAACCCTTTGCCAATATTGGGACGAGTTAAAAAAGCAATGTTTCGTTAGTAGGCGCATCCAGTTTATTATAGTTGTAATTCAAACCTTAGAAAACTCATTTTGACCCACTTTTCGAGGAAATCGTGAATTTGTAAAAATTCCAGTTTTCTCAACTTTCAATGCTCTAATTTGCCAATATTGGGACGATTTAAAAAAGCAATGTCAGTTAGTAGGCTCATACAGTTTACTTTACTTATGTCATTCAAACCTAGAACAACCATTTTTTAACCTACTTTACAAAGAAAATCATGAATTTGTAAAAATTCTGTTCTCAAACTTTTTCCGTGCTCTTAACTTTGCCAATATTGGGACGATTTTTAAAAAAGCAATGTTTTCAGTTAGTAGCGCATCCCCAGTATACTTATTTTGTCATTCAAACCTAAGAAAAACCCCATTTTTAGCTACTGTTCGAGAAAATCGTTGAATTTGTAAAAATTTTAGGTTTTCTCAACTTTTCCGTGCTCTAACATTGCCAATATTGGGACGATTTAAAAAAACAAGTTTAAGTTAGTCGCTCATCAGTTTACTTACTTTTGTCATCAAAACCTAGAAAAACTCAATTTTAACCAACTTTTCGAGAAAAATCGTGAATTTGTAAAAAATTCAGTTTTCTCAACATTTCCGTGCGCTAATTTTGCCAATATGAGACGATTTAAAAAAGCAATGTTTCAGTTGGTAGCGCGTCAGTTTACTTACTTTTTGTCATTTAAACCTAGAAAACTCATTTTGAACCCACTTTTCGGAAAATCGTGAATTGTAAAAAATTCAGTTTTCTCAACTTTTCGTGCTCTAAACTTGCCAATATTGGGACGATTTAAAAAGCAAATGTTTCAGTTAGTAGCTCATCCAGTTCACTTACTTTTTGTCATTTCAAACCTAGAAAAACTCATTTTTAATCCTACTTTACGAGAAAATCGTGAATTTGTAAAAAACAATTTAGTATTCCAACTTTGCCGTGCTCTAACTTGCCCAATATTGGACGATTTAAAAAAGCCAATGTTTCAGTTAGTAGCTCATCCAGTTACTTTTTTGTCATTTCAAACCTCCCAATAGAAAACCTCATTTTGAAACCCACTTTCGAGGAAGGAAATCGTGAATTGTAAAAAATTCGTTTTCTTAAACTTTTCCATGCTCAACTTTGCAATATTGGGACGATTTAAAAAAGAAATGTTTCAGTTGGTAGCGCGTTCCAGTTACTTACTTTGTCATTCAAACCTAGAAAACTACATTTGAAACCCACTTTCGAGGAAAATCGTGAATTGTAAAAATTCAGTTTTCTCAACTTTTCCGTGCTCTAACTTGCCAATATGGGACGATTTAAAAAAGCAATGTTTCAGTTAGTAGCGCAGCCAGTTTAATTTAGTTGTCATTCAAACTAGAAAAAACTCATTTTGAAACCCACTTTTCGAAGGAAATCAGTGAAATTGTAAAAATTCAGTTTTCTCAACTTTTCCATGCTTAACTTTGCCCAATATTGGGAACGATTTAAAAAACAATGTTTCAGTTAGTAGCTCATGAGCAGTTTACTTACTTTATGTCATTCAAACCTAGAAAAACTCATTTTTAACCTAACTTTACCAAGGAAAATCATGAATTTGTAAAAATTCTGTATCTCAACTTTTCGGTGCTCTAACTGTGCAATATGGGACGATTTAAAAAAGCAAGTTTCAGTAGTAGTCATCCAGTTTACTTACTTTTGTCATTCGAAACAAGAAAACTCATTTTTAATATACTTTACGAGAAAATCGTGACTTGTAAAAATTTAGTATTCTCAACTTCCGTCGCTCTAAACTTTGCCAATATTGGACGATTTTAAAAAAGCAATGTTTCATTGGTAGCGCGCCAGTTACTTTACTTTTGTCATCAAACTAGAAAACTCATTTTGAACCCACTTTTCGAGGAAAATCGTGAATTGTTAAAAATTCAGTTTTATTCACCTTTTCCGTGTCACCGTGCTCTAACTTTGCCAATATTGGGACGATTAAAAAAAGCAACTGTTTCAGTTAGTAAGCTCATCCAGTTTACTTACCTTTTGTCATTCCAAACCTAGAAAACTCATTTTGAACCCACTTTTCGATAAAATCGTGAATTTGAAAAATTAATTTTCTCAACTTTCCCGTGCTCTAAACTTTGCCAATATTGGGACGATTTAAAAAAGCAATGTTTCAGTTAGTAGCTCATCCAGTTACTTACTTTTGTCATTCAAACCTAGAAAACTTATTTTTAACCTACTTTACGAGAAAGTCGTGAATTTGTCAAAATTCAGTTTTGTCAACTTTTCCGTGCTTTACCTTGCCAAAATTGGGACGATTTAAAAAAGCAAGTCTTCAGTTAGTGCTCATTTCAGTTTACTTGGCTTTTTGTCATTCAAACCTAGAAAAACTCATTTTTGAACCCCACTTTTCGAGAAAATCGTGAATTTGTTAAAAATCAGTTTCTCAACTTTTCCGGTGATCTAACCCCCTTTGCCAATATGGACGATTCTAAAAAAGCATGTTTCAGTTAGTAGACTCATCCAGTTTACTACTTTTGTCATTCCAACCTAGGAAAAACTCCATTTTTGAACCCACTTTTCGAGAAAAATCGTGAATTTGTAAAATTCAGTTTTCTCAACTTTTCCGTGCTCTAACTTTCGCCAATATTGGGACGATTTAAAAACAGCAATGGTTTCAGTTAGTTAGCTCATCCAGTTTACTACTTTTGTCATTCCAACCTAGAAAAACTCATTTGAACCCATTTTCGAGAAAATCGTGGAATTTGCAAAAATTCCGTTTTCTCAACTTTTCCGGCTCTACTTGCCATATTGCGGGAGATTTTTAAAAAAAAGAAATGTTCAGTTGGTAGCGCGTCCAGTTTACTTACTTTTGTCATTCAAACTCAGAAAAATCATTTTGAACCCACTTTTCGAGAAAATCGTGAATTGTAAAAAATCAGTATTCTCACTTTTCGGCTCTAACTTGCCAAGATTGGCACGATTTAAAAAAAGCAATGTTTCAGTTTGTAGGGCGCACCAGTTTACATTTACATTTGTCATTCAAACTCAGAAAACTCATTTTGAACCCACTTTCGAGGGGAAAAATCGGAATTGTAAAAATTAATTTTCTCAAATTTCCGTGCTCTAACTTTGCCAATATTGGGCGATTTAAAAAAGCAATGTTTCAGTTAGTAGCTCATCCAGTTTACTTACTTTTGTCATTCAAACCTAGAAAACTATTTTTAACCTACTCTACGAGAAAGTAGTGAATTTGTAAAAATGCAGGTTTTCTCAAAACTTTTCGTCGCTTTAACTTTGCCAAAAATTGGGGACGATTTTTAAAAAAAGCAATGTTTCAGTAGTCAGCTCATCCAGTTTATTTCTTTTGTCATTCAAACCTAGAAAACTCATTTTTAACCTACTTACGAGAAAAATCGTGGAATTTGTAAAACATTTAGTATTCAACTTTTCGTGCTCCTAACTTTGCCAATATTGGGACGATTTAAAAAAGCAATGTTTCAAGTTAGTAGCGCATCCAGTTTACTTTACAGTTGTCATTGAAACCCAGAAAATCATTTGAACCACTTTTCGAGGAAAATCGTGAATTGTAAACAATTCAGTATCTCAACTTTTCCTGCTCTAACTTGCCAATATTGGGACGATTAAAAAAAAGAATGTTTTCAGTTAGTAGCGCATCCAGTTACTTAATTTTGTTCATTCAAACCTAGAAAAACCATTTTTAGCCTACTTTCGAGAAAATCGTGAATTTGTAAAAATTTAGTATTCTCAACTTTTCCGTGCTCTAAACTTGCTAATATTGGACGATTTAAAAAAGAATGTTTCAGTTAGTTAGCGCATCCAGTTTATTACTTTTGTCATTCAAAACCAGGAAAAACTCCATTTTGAACCCACTTTCGAGAAAATCGTGAATTTGTAAAATTCAGTTTTTCAACTTTTCCGTGCTCTAACTTTGCCAATATTGGGGACGATTTAAAAAAGCAATGTTTCAGTTAGTAGCGCATCCAGTTACTTATAGTTGTCATTGACCCAGAAAAAACTCATTTTGAACCCACGTTTCGAGAAAAATCGTGAATTGTAAAAATTTATATTCTCAACTTTTCCGTGCTCTAACTTTGCTAATATTGGGACGATTTTGAAAAAGCAATGTTTTAGTTAGTAGCTCATTAAGTTTACTTACTTTGTTCATTCAACAACCTAGAAAAACTCATTTTAACCTACTTTACAAGAAAATCGTGAATTGTAAAAATTCAGGATTCTCAACTTTCCGGCTCTACTTTGCCATCATTGGGACGATTTAAAAAAGCAATGTTTCAGTTAGAGGCACCAGTTTACTTGACAGTTGTTGTCATTGAAACCCAGAAAACTCATTTTGAACCCACTTTTCGAGAAAATCGTGAATTGTAAAAATCAGTATTTCTCAACTTTTCCAGTGCTCTAACTTTGCCAATATTGGGACGATTAAAAAAAGCAATGTTTCAGTTAGTAGCGCATTACAGTTACTAATTTTGTCATTCAAACTATAGAGAAAAAGCCTTTTTAGCGTACTTTTCGAGAAGAAAATCGATGAATTTGTAAAAATTTTAGTATTCTCAACTTTTCCGTAAATCCCAACTTTGCCAATATTTGGGGCGATTTAAAAAAGCAATGTTTTCCCGTTTTGTAGCGGGGTCCCGTTTTGCTTACTTTTTTTCCTTCAAAAACCCCAAAAACTCATTTTTAACCCACTTTTCGAGGGAAAACGTGGGAAATTTTTAAAAATTTTTTTTCTCAACTTTTTTCCCTCTCTAACTTTTTGGGGGGGGCCAAAATTGGGACGATTTTTAAAAAAGCAATGTTTTAGTTTTGTAGCTCATACAGTTTTCTTACTTTTGTCCTTCAAAACCCAGAAAACTCATTTTTTTAAACCCACTTTTTTCCAAAAAAAAAATCATGAATTTGTAAAAAATTTTGTAAATTTTCCCAAATTTTCCGTTCTCTAAAATTTTCCAATATTGGGGCGATTTAAAAAGTAAAGTTTTTCAGTTAGTAGCGCATCCCCTTTTTTCTTAATTTTTTTCATTCAAAACCCAGAAAACCCTTTTACCTACTTTTTTGAAAAAAATCGTGAATTTTGAAAAATTTTTTTTTCTCCCAAATTTTCCGTGCTCTAAAAAAATTGGGCCCAAAATTTGGGGCGATTTTCCCCAAAAACAATGTTTTTAGTTAGTGCTCATCCCGTTTTTCTTACTTTTTTTCATTTAAACCTAGAAAACTCAATTTTTTAAACCACCTTTTCGAGAGAAACGTGAATTTTTTTTAAAAAATTTAGTTTCTCAAATTTTCCCTGCTCTAATTTTTTCCAATATTGAACGATTTAAAAAAAACAATGTTTCAGTTGGTTTGCGCGTCCGTTTACTTACTTTTGTCATTCAAACCTAGAAAAAAATCATTTGGACCCCCTTTTTTGAGAAAATCGTCAATTTGGGAAAAAAATTTAGTTTTTTCCCAAATTTTTCCGGGTCTAACTTTGCCAAAATTTGGGGGGATTTAAAAAAGGGAATTTTTCGTTAGTAGGCATCCGTTTACTTATAGTTTCTTGAAACCCAGAAAACTCTTTTTTAACCCACTTTTAAAAAATCGTGAATTTGTAAAAATTTGTATCTCAACTTTTTCCGTGCTCTAAACTTTTTCAAAAAAATTGGGACATTTAAAAAAGCAAAGTTTTTATTAGTACCACCATTTACTTATTTTGTCTTCAAAACCCAGAAAACTCTTTTTAACCCCCTTTCCGAAACGTGAATTTGTAAAATTCATTTTCTCAACTTTTCCTGCTCTAAATTTGCCAATATTGGGACGATTTAAAAAAACAAGTTTCTGTACGCTCCAGTTTCTTTAGTTGTCATTGAAACCCGAAAACTCATTTTTAAAACCCCCTTTTGAAAATCGTGAAATTTTTAAAAATTAGTATTCTTTAACTTTTCCGTGCTCTAACTTTGCACTATTGGGACGATTTAAAAAAGCAATGTTTCAGTTTGTAGCGCATCCAGTTTACTTACTTTTTCTTCAAACCTAGAAAACTCTTTTGACCCACTTTTCGAGAAAAACGTGAAATTTTAAAATTTAGTTTTCTCAAATTTTCCTGCTCTAACTTTTGCCAAAATTGGGGGGGATTTTAAAAAAGCAATGTTTCAGTTTGTAGCGGGATCCATTTACTTATTTGTCATTAACCCCGAAAAATCATTTTGAACCCCTTTTTTGGGGGAAAAACGTAATTTTTTTAAAATTCGTATTCTCAACTTTTCCGTCTTTAACTTTGGGCCAAAAATTGGGGGGATTTAAAAAAACATGTTTCAGTTAGTTAGC
>JANFPS010000273.1:0-21079 GCA_024703675.1 Drosophila nebulosa
AAATTTGGTTTTTTTTTAAAGTCCCATATTTGGAAAAAATTAGAGCACGGGAAAAAAAGAGAAAACGAATTTTTACAAAATTCCCCGATTTTTTCGAAAAGTGGGTTCAAAAGAGTTTTTTAAAGGTTTTAAAGACAAAAATAAAGTAAACTGGATGCGCTACCCAACTGAAAAAATTTTCTTTTTTAAATCGTCCCAATATTGGGAAAATTAGAGCACGGAAAAGTTTAGAAAAATGAATTTTTTCCCAATTTATGAATTTTTTCGGAAAAATGGGTTCAAAAAAAGTTTTTTTGGTTTGAATGACAAAAGAAAATAAACTTGGGTGCGCTACTACCCGAAAAAATTGCCTTTTTTTTAAATTTTCCCAAAATTTGGGAAAGTTTGGCACGGGAAAAAATTGAGAAAATGAATTTTTTTCAAAATTTACCCTTTTTTCGAAAAATGGGTTCCCAAAAAAGGGTTTTTTAGGTTTTAATGACAAAAGTAAGTAAAAATGGAAGAGCTTTCTAACGAAACTTGGGTGTTTTAAATCGTTTCCCAAAAATTTTGGGAAAATTTGAGGGACGGAAAAGTTGAGAATACTGAATTTTTACAAATTCACGATTTTCTCGAAAAAGGGTTTAAAAAAGAGTTTCTAGGTTTTTAATGACAAAAATAAGTAACTGGATGCGCTACTAACGGGAAAAATTTCTTTTTTAAATCGTCCCAATATTTTGGGAAAAATTAAAAGCACGGAAAAGTTTTTTAAAACGAATTTTTTCCAAAAATTTTGATTTTTTCGAAAAGTGGGGGGGAAAATTTAGTTTTCTAGGTTTGGGAAAGACAAATGTAAGTAAAATGATGAGCTACTAACTGAAACATTGCTGTTTTAAATCGTCCCAATATTGCAAAGTTTAGGGGCACGGGAAAAGGTTTAGGGAAAACTGAATTTTTTTCAAATTCACGATTTCTCCGGCTAAAAAAAAAAAAATGGGGGTTTAAAATGAGTTTTCCCAGGTTTTAAAGAAAAAAATTTAAATAAAAATGGATGCCCCTACTAACTGAAACATTGCTTTTTTAAAAACGTGCCAATTTGCCCCAAAATTAAAACCCCGGACAAGTTAGAAAACGGAAATTTTTTCAAATTCACGATTTTTTTCGAAAAGTGGGGTTTAAAAAGATTTTCTAGGGTTTTAATGCAAAAGTAAGTAAACGGGTGCCAATAACTGAAACATTGCTTTTTTTTAAATTTGTGCCAATATTCCAAAGTTAAAGCACGGACCCAAATTTTAGAATACTAATTTTTTCAAATTTACGATTTTTTTCGAAAGTGTGTTTTAAAAAAGAAATTTTTTAGGTTTGGGAAGACAAATGTAAATAAAAAGGATGAAACTAATAACTGAACATTTCGTTTTAAAAGTCGCAATATTGGCCAAAATTAGAGACGGAAAAGTTTAAAAAAAAACTGAATTTTTACAAATTCACCCATTTTCTCGGAAAAGTGGGCTCAAAAATTTTTTTACAACATCACGATTTTCTCGAAAAAAGTTGGTCAAAATGAGTTTTCCCTAGGTTTTGAATGACAAAAGTAAGTAAACAGGATGCGCTACTAACTGAAAACATTGCTTTGTTTTAAAATCGTGCCAATATTGCCAAAAGTTAAAGCACGGACCAAGTTGAGAATACTGAATTTTACCAAATCACGATTTTCGGAAAAGTGGGTTTTCAATATGAGGTTTTCTAAGGTTTGAATGAACAAAATAAGTAGTAAACGTATGAGCTACTAAGTAAAACATTGTTTTTTTTTAAATCGTCGCAATATTGGCAAAGTTAGCAGCACGGAAAAGTTGAGAAACTGAATTTTTACAAATTCACGATTTCCTCAAAGTGGGTTCAAAAAATTTTTTAGGGTTTAATGACAATTTTAAATAACTGGATGCGCTACTAAATAAAAATTGCTTTTTTAAAATCCCAAAATTGGGGGAAAATTAAGCACGGAAAAGTTTGGGGGAAAAAATGAAATTTTTACAAATTCACGTTTTTTCGAAAAGTGGGTTCAAAATGAGTTTTTTAGGTTTTAATGACAAAAGAAGTAAACTGGATGGCTACTAATAAACATTTTTTTTTAAAACGTCCCAAAAATTTTGGGAAAGTTAGAGCACGGAAAAGTTAGAAAACTGAATTTTTACAAATTACGTTTTTTTCGAAAGTGGTTTAAAATAGTTTTCTGGGGTTTAAAAGAAAAAGTAATAAACGGATGCGCTACTAACGAAAAATTGGTTTTTTTTAAAGTCCCATATTGGAAAAATTAAGCACGGAAAAGTTGAAAAACTGAATTTTTTAAAAATTTCCCTTTTCTCGAAAATGGGTTCAAAATGAGTTTTCTAGGTTTGAATGACAAAAGTAATAAACTGGATGGCACAACTGAAACATTGCTTTTTAAATCTCCCAATATTGGCAAAAATTGAGCACGGAAAAGTTGAGAAAAACTGAATTTTTACAAAATTCAAGATTTTCCCCGAAAAATGGGTTTAAAAAGGTTTTTTTTAGGTTTGAAGGGCAAAAAAAAGTAAAATGGATGGCTACTAACTGAAAAATTGCTTTTTAAAACGCCCAATTTGGCAAGTTAAGCACGGGAAAAAATTTAGAATACTGAATTTTTTCAATTCACATTTTCTCGAAAAGGGGTTTTAAAAAGAGTTTTTTCCCCAGGGTTTTAATGAAAATAAAATAAACTAAAGCTACTAAATGAACATTTCTTTTTAATATCCCCCAAAATTGGCCAAGTTAGAGCCGGAAAAGTTGAGAACTAATTTTTTTCAAATTTTTCGATTTTCTCGAAAGTGGGGGGCAAAAAGATTTTTGGGTTTGAAAGACAAAAGTAAGTAACTGGTGCGCTCTACTGAAAAATTGCTTTTTTAAATCGTCCCAAATTGGGAAAGTGGCCGGAAAAGTTTAGAAACTGAATTTTTTCAAATTCACGATTTTCTCGAAAGTGGGTCAAAGAGTTTTCTGGGGTTTTAAAGACAAAAATAAGTAACTGGATCGCTCAAATGAAACTTGTTTTTTAAATCGTCCAAAATTGGAAATTTTAAACACGGAAAAGGGTTTAGAAAACTTTAATTTTTTTCAAATTCACTGGGGGGGTTTTTCCCAAAAGTGGGGTTTTTAAATGGGGGGTTTTTTAGGTTTTAAGGCCCAAAAATAAGTAAAATGGATGCGCTACTAAAAGGGAAAAATGGCTTTTTTAAAACGGGCCCAAAATTTGGGAAAAGGGGAAACACGGAAAAGTTGGGGAAAACTGAATTTTTTAAAAAATTCAAAGATTTTTTTTCGAAAAGTGGGGGTTTAAAATGGTTTTTTTGGGTTTTATGACAAAGTAAGTTTAAAATGGATGCCCCTACTAACTGAAAAATTTTCTTTTCAAATCGTCCCAATTTGGGGAAAGTTTTGAGCACGGAAAAGTTGAGAAAACTGAAATTTTTTCAAATTCACCCATTTTTTTTCGAAAAGTGGGATCAAAATGAGTTTTCTAGGTTTGAGACCAAAAATAATAAAATGGATTTTCCTACTACTGAAACCCTTGCTTTTTTTAAAACGTGCCAAAAATTGGCAAAATTAGAGCACGGAAAAGTTTTAGAAAACTGAATTTTTTAAAAAAATTATCGATTTTCTCGAAAAGTGGGTTTCAAAATAGTTTTCTGGGTTTTAAAGACAAAAGTAAATTTAAAATGGATGCGCTACTAACTGGAAAAATTGCCTTTTTTTTTAAAACGTCCTAATTTCCAAAATTAGAGCACGGAAAAGTTGAGTAAACCCGAATTTTTTCAAAACCCGATTTTCTCGAAAAGTGGGTTTAAAATGAAATTTTTTAGGGTTTAATTTACAAAAATAAGTAAACTGATGCGCTACTAAAATGGGAAAAATTGCTTTTTTTTAAAACGTGCCCAATATTTGGAAAAATTAGAGCACGGAAAAAGGGTTTTAGGAATACTGAATTTTTAAAAAATTTTCCCATTTTTCCCCCGAAAAGTGGGTTCAAAATGAGTTTTCCCAGGTTTTTTAATGACAAAAATAAATAAACTGGATGCGCTCTAACTGAAACATTTTTTTTTTTAAATCGTGCCAAAATTTGGGAAAGTTGGAAGCCGAAAAAGTTTTTAGAAAACTAAATTTTTTTTAAAAAAATTCCGATTTTTTCGAAAAGTTGGGGGTTTAAAATGAGTTTTCCCAGGTTTTTAATGAAAAAATGTAAATAAAATGTATGAGCACTAAATGAAAAATTGCTTTTTCAAAAACGTCCCCCAAAATTGGCAAAGTTAGAGCAAAGGAAAAGTTGAGAAAACGAAAATTTTTTCCAAAATTTACATTTTCTCGAAAAGTGGGGTTTAAAATGAGTTTTCTTTGGGGTTTTAATGACCAAAAATAAATAAACCCGGATGCGCTACCCAACTGAAACATTGGGGTTTTTTTTAAAAAGTCCCAAAATTGGAAAAGGGTTTGAGCACGGAAAATTGAGAAAACTGAATTTTTTTAAAAATTTACATTTTTTTTTGAAAAGTGGGGGAAAATTTGGTTTTTTTAGGTTTTTAATGACAAAAGTAAGTAAACTGGGATGAGCTACTAACTGAAACATTCTTTTTTTTTTCGTCCCAAAAATTTTGGGAAAGTTTTGAGCACGGAAAAGTTGGGAAAACTGAAATTTTTAAAAAAATTCACGATTTTCTCGAAAAAATGGGTTCAAAAAGATTTTTCCCAGGTTTAATGACAAAAGTAATAAACTGGATGCGCTCTAACTGAAACATTCCTTTTTTTTAAAACGTCCCCCCCATTTGGGAATTTAAACACCCGGGAAAAATTGAGAAAACTGAATTTTTTCAAAAATTCCCCGATTTTTTTTTTGGGAAAAATTGGGGTTTAAAATGGAAATTTTTTTTAGGTTTGAATGACAAAAATAAGTAAACTGGGTTTCGCTACTAACTGGAAAAATTGTTTTTTTAAAACGCCCAAAAATTGGAAAAATTAGGCACGGGAAAAATTGAGAAAACTGGGAAAAATTTTTCAAATTCAAAATTTTTTCCCAAAAGGGGGTTTTAAAAAAGAGTTTTTTTAGGTTTGAATGACAAAAGTAATAAACTGGACGCTTACTAAAATGAAACATTGCTTTTTTAAATCGTCCCCAAAATTTGGCCCAAATTTGAGGGGGGAAAAGTTTTTAGAAAACTTAATTTTTTTCAAATTCACGATTTTTTTTCGAAAAAATGGGGTTTAAAATGAGTTTTTTTTGGTTTTTAAAGACAAAAGTAAGTAAACTGGATGCGCTACTAACTGAAACATTGCTTTTTTAAATCGTCCCAATATTGGCTAAGTTAGAGCACGGAAAAGGTGAGAATACTGAATTTTTACAAATTCACGATTTTCTCGAAAAGTGGGTTCAAAATGAGTTTTCTAGGTTTTAATGACAAATGTAAGTAAACTGTATGAGCTACTAACTGAAACATTGCTTTTTTAAATCGTCCCAATATTGGCAAAGTTAGAGCACGGAAAAGTTGAGAAAACTGAATTTTTACTGTATTTGTCTGTACTGTATGAGCTACTAACTGAAACATTGCTTTTTTAAATCGTCCCAATATTGGCAAAGTTAGAGCACGGAAAAATTGAGAATACTGAATTTTTACAAAATTTACGATTTTCTCGGAAAGTGGGTTTCAAAAGAGTTTTTCTAAAGGGTTTTAAGACAAAGTAAGTAACTGGATGCGCTACTAACTGAAACATTGCTTTTTTAATCGTGCCAATATTGGCAAAGTTTAGAGCACGGAAAAGTTGAGAAAACTGAATTTTTACAAATTCACGAATTTTTCGAAAAGTGGGTTCAATATGAGTTTTCAAGGTTTGAATGACAAATGTAAGTAAACTGTATGAGCTGCTAACTGAAACATTGCTTTTTCAAATCGTCCCAATATTGGCAAAGTTAGAGCACGGAAAAGTTGACAAACCTGAATTTTTACAAATTCACGATTTTCTCGAAAAGTGGGTTAAATGAGTTTTCTAGGTTTGAATGACAAATGTGTAAGTAAACTGGGTGCGCTACTAACTGAAACATTGCTTTTTTAAATCGTCCCAATTTGGCAAAGTTAGAGCACGGAAAAGTTGAGAAAACTGAATTTTTACAAATTCCGATTTCCTCGAAAAGTGGGTTCAAAATGATTTTTAGGTTTTAATGACAAAAGTAAATAAACTGGATGCGCCCACTAAATGAAACATTGCTTTTTTAAATCGTGCCAAAATTGGCAAAGTTAGAGCACGGAAAAGTTGAGAAAACTGAATTTTTACAAATTCACGATTTTCTCGAAAAGTGGGTTCAAAATGAGTTTTCTGGGTTTAAATGAAAAAAGTAAGTAAACTGGATGCGCTACTAACTGAAACATTGCTTTTTTAAAACGTCCCAATATTGGAAAAGTTAGACACGGGAAAAATTTGGGAAACGAATTTTTACAAATTCCGATTTTCCCCCGAAAAGTGGGGTTTAAAATGATTTTTGGGGTTTTTTTGACAAAAGTAAGTAAACTGGATGCGCCCACTACGAAAAATTTTTTTTTAAACGTCCAAAATTTTGGAAAGTTTTAAACCACGGAAAAGTTGGAAAAAATGAAAATTTTTCAAAATTCACGATTTTCTCGAAAGTGGGTTTAAAATGATTTTCTGGTTTAAGAAAAAGTAAGTAAACTGGATGGCCCCACTAACTAAAACATTGCTTTTTTAAAAGTCCCAATATTTTGGCAAAGTTTTGGACACGGAAAAAGTTTGGAAAAAATGAATTTTTACAAATTCAGATTTTTTCGAAAAGTGGGGTTAAAAATGAGTTTTTTTTTAGGTTTGAAAGACAATGAATAAACTGGATGGCTACTAATTGGTTTTAAAAGTTTTAAAAAAGCACGGAAAGTTTAAAATACTGAATTTTTACAAATTCACGATTTTTTTTCGAAAGGGGGGTTTAAAATGTTTTCTAGGGTGACAAAAGAAGTAAAAATGGATGCGCTACTAACTGAAAAATTTCTTTTTTTTAAAACTCCAATTTGCCAAAGTTTAAAACACGGAAAAGTTGGAATACTGAAATTTTTTCAAATTCACATTTTTTCAAAAGTGGGTTCAAATGAGTTTTCTGGTTTTAATGAAAAATAAGTAAAAATGAGGCAAACTAAACATTCTTTTTAAAAACGTCCAATTGGCTAAGTTAGAGCACGGAAGAGGTGAGAATACGAATTTTTACAAATTCACGATTTTCTCGAAAAGTGGGTTCAAATGAGTTTTTCTAGGTTTGAATGACAATAAGTAAACGATGGCTACTAACTAAACATGGCTTTTTAAATGGTCCAATATTGGCTAAGTTAGAGCACGGAAGAAATTGAGAATACTGAATTTTTACAATTCACGATTTTCTCGAAAGTGGGTTCAAAATGAGTTTTTCTGGTTTAGATGACAAATGTAAGTAAACTGGATGCGCTACTAACTGAACATTGCTTTTTTAAATCTTCCCAATATTGGCAAAGTTAGAGCACGGAAAAGTTGAGAAACTGAATTTTTACAAATTCACGATTTCTCGAAAAGTGGGTTCACAATGAGTTTTTCCCAGGTTTGAAAAGACAAAAGTAAGTTAAAATGGATTTCGCTACTAACTTTAAACTTTTCTTTTTTAAATTTGTGCCAATATTGGGGAAAGTTAGAGCACGGAAAAATTGAGAAAAAATGAATTTTTCAAATCACAGAATTTTTTTTGAAAAGTGGGGTTTAATATGATTTTTTTTAGGGGGTTTTAATTACAAAAGGAAGAAAAAAAGTATGAGCTGCTAACTGAAACATTGCTTTTTAAAAACGTCCCCCAAATTTTGGGAAGTTAGAGCAGGAAAAGTTGACAAACCTGAATTTTTTTCAAAATTTCCCATTTTCTCGAAAAGTGGGTTCAAATGATTTTCTAGGTTTGAATGACAAATGGGAAATAAACTGGATTTTTCTTTCTAACTGAAAAATTTCTTTTTTTAAATCGTCCCCCAAAATTTTGGGTAAGTTTGGGGCACGGGAAAAGGGGGAGAATACGAATTTTTTTCAAATTCACCCATTTTCCCCGAAAAATGGGTTCAAATGAGTTTTCCCAGGTTTGAATACCAAAAATAAGTAAGCTGGAGGGGCTCTAAATGAAAATTGCTTTTTTAAAAACGTGCCAAATTGGGAAAGTTTTGAGCAGGAAAAATTTAGAAAACTGAATTTTTTCAAATTCAAAAGATTTTTTCGAAAAAATGGGTTCAAAAGGGGTTTTCAGGTTTGAATAAAAAAAATGTAAGTAAAATGTATAAGGGCCAAAAAAAACTCGTTTTTTTAAAACGTCCCAATATTTTGGGTAAGTTAGAGCACGGAAAGAGTTGAATACTGAATTTTTTCCCAAATTTACGATTTCCCCGAGAAGGGGTTTTAAAAGAGGTTTTTTTAGGGTTTTAATTTACAAAATTTAATAAACGGGTGCCTACAACTGAAACATTGCTTTTTTTTAAAACGTCCCAAAATTTGGCCAAAAATTAGAGCACGGAAAAAGGGGAGGGGAAAGGAATTTTTTCAAATTCCCCGATTTTTTCCCCGAAAAATGGGTTCAAATGAAATTTTCTAGGTTTGAATGACCAAAATTTTTAATAAACGGGGTGCGCTTTTTCCCAACTGAAGCAAATTTCCTTTTTTTAAACGTCCCAAAATTGGCAAAGTAGAGCACGGAAAAATTTAGAAAACTGAATTTTTTCAAATTTAACGATTTTTCCCCGAAAGTGGGTTCAAAATGAGTTTTTTTTGGTTTTGAATGACCCAAAATAAGTAAAAAGGGTGCGCTACTAAAAGAAACATTGCTTTTTTTTTTCGTGCCAATATTTGGCCCAAAATTAAGCACGGAAAAATTGAGAAAACTTTAATTTTTTAAAAATTCCCCGATTTTCTCGAAAAATGGGTTCAAAAAAGTTTTTTGGGTTTAAAAGAAAAAGTAAAATTTAAAATGGATGCGTACTAAATGAAACATTGCTTTTTCCCCAAAATTGGCAAAGTTAGAGCACGGAAAAGTTGAGAAAATGAATTTTTTCAAATTCACGATTTTTTCGAAAAAATGGGTTCAAAATGAGTTTTCTGGGTTAATAACAAAGTAAATAAACTGGATGGCACTAACTAAAACATTGCTTTTTTAAAACGTCCCAATATTGGAAAATTAGAGCACGGAAAGTTGAGAATACTGAATTTTTACAAATTCACGATTTCTCGAAAGTGGGTTCAAAATGAGTTTTTTAGGTTTGAATGACAAAAGTAAGTAAACTGGATGCGCTACTAACTGAAACATTGCCTTTTTAAATCGTCCCAATATTGGCAAAGTTAGAGCCGGAAAAGTTGAGAAAACTGAATTTTTACAAATTCAAAGATTTTCTCGAAAAGTGGGTTCAAAATGAGTTTTCTAGGGGTTTTAATGACAAATGAAGTAAACTGTATGAGTACTAACTGAAACATTGCTTTTTTAAATCGTCCCAATATTGGCTAAGTTTTGGCACGGAAGAGTGAGAATACTGAATTTTTACAAATTCACGATTTCCCCGAGAAGTGGGTTCAAAATGAGTTTTTTAGGTTTGAATGACAAAAGTAAGAAAAAATGGTCGCTATAACGAAACATTTCTTTTTTTTAAAACGTTTCCAAAAAATTGGCAAAGTTAGAGCACGGAAAAGTTTAGAATACTGAATTTTTTTCAAATTTACGATTTTCTCGAAAAGTGGGCAAAAGAGTTTTTTAGGTTTAATGACAAAAAGGAATAAATGGATGGCGCTACTTACTGAAGCTTGCTTTTTTAAATCGTCCCAATATTTGGGAAAGTTAGAGCAGGAAAAGTTGAGAAAAATGAATTTTTTTCAAAATTTTACGATTTTTCGAAAAGTGGGTTCAAAATGAAGTTTTTTAGGTTTGAAAACAAAGTAAGTAAACTGGAGCCTACTAACTGAAAAATTTCTTTTTTAAATCGTGCCAAATTGCAAAGTTAGAGCACGGAAAAGTTGAGAAAACTGATTTTTTCAAATTCCCTTTTTCGAAAAATGGGTTCAAAAAGAGTTTTCTAGGTTTTAAACAAAAAAATAAACTGGATGGCTACCCAACGAAAATTTCTTTTTTAAATCGGCCAATATTTTCCAAAAATTAAAACAGGACAATGAGAATACTGAATTTTTTCAAATTTACGATTTTCTCGAAAAGTGGGTTCAATATGGTTTTCAGGTTTGAAAAACAAAAGTAAGTAAATGTTGAGCTACAAATAAAAACCCCGTTTTTTAAATCGTCCCAATATTTGGCAAAGTTTGAGCACGGAAAAGTTGAGAAAACTGAATTTTTAAAAATTCACGATTTTTCGAAAAAATGGGTTAAAAAGAGTTTTCTAGGTTTGAATGACAAAAGTAAGAAGCGGATGCGCTACTAATGAACATTTCTTTTTTAAAAAGTGAAAAATTGGGAAAGTTAGAGCACGGAAAAGTTGGTAAACTGAATTTTTTCAAATTCCCATTTTTCGAAAAATGGGGGTTTAAAAAGAAATTTCTAGGTTTGAATGACAAAAATAAGTAACTAGATGCGCTATAAATGAAACATTGCTTTTTTAAATCGTGCCAATATTGGCAAAGTTAGAGCACGAAGAGGTGAGAATACTGAATTTTTTCAAATTCACGATTTCCTCGAAAAGTGGGTTCAAAAAGAGTTTTTAGGTTTGAATGACAAAAGTAAGTAAACTGGATGCGCTACTAACTGAAACATTGCTTTTTTAAATCGTCCCAATATTGGCAAAGTTAAAGCACGGAAAAGTTGAGAAAACTGAATTTTTACAAATTCACGACTTTCTCGTAAAGTGGGTTCAAAATGAGTTTTCTAGGTTTGAATGAAAAAAGTAAGTAAACTGGATGCGCTACTAACTGAAACATTGCCTTTTTAAATCGTCCCAATATTGGCAAAGTTAGAGCACGGAAAAGTTGAGAAAACTGAATTTTTACAAATTCACGATTTCTCGAAAAGTGGGTTCAAAATGAGTTTTCTAGGTTTGAATGACAAAAGTAAGTAAACTGTATGAGCTACTAACTGAAACATTGCTTTTTTAAATCGTCCCAATATTGGCTAAGTTAGAGCACGGAAGAGTTGAGAATACTGAATTTTTACAAATTCACGATTTCCTCGAGAAGTGGGTTCAAAATGAGTTTTCTAGGTTTGAATGACAAAAGTAAGTAAACTGGATGCGCTACTAACTGAAACATTGCTTTTTTTAAAACGTCCCAAAATTTGGAAAGTTAGAGCACGGAAAAGTTTAGAAACGAATTTTTTCAAATTTCCCCATTTTTTTCGAAAAATGGGTTCAAAATGAAATTTTTTTAGGTTTAAAAGACAAAAGTTTAAATAAAATGGGTGCGCTAAATAACTGAAACAGGGTTTTTTTAAAACTGCCAAAAATTGGCCCAAAGGGTTTAAAACACGGGAAAATTGGGGAATACTGGAAAATTTTTTCAAATTCACGATTTTTCGAAAAGTGGGTTCAAAATAGTTTTCAGGTTTTTAAAGACAAAATTTTAAATAAAATGGAAATTCCCACTAACTGAAACAAATTTTTTTTAAAAACGTGCCAATTTTTGGCAAAATTTAAGGAAAAAAGTTTTAGAAAAAATAAATTTTTTACCAAAAATTTACGATTTTTTCCCAAAAGTGGGTTCAAAATGAGTTTTCCCAGGTTTAAAAGACAAAATTTAAATAAACTGTATGGGCTACAACTGAAACCTTTCTTTTTTAAAACGTTCCCCAAAATTGGGCCCAAAATTAGAGCACGGAAAAATTGGAAAAATGAATTTTTTTAAAAATTTACGATTTTTTCGAAAAAATGGGTTTTAAAATGAGTTTTCCCGGGGTTTTAATAAAAAAGTAAAATAAACTGGTTTTGGGACTAACTAAAAAAAGGGTTTTTTAAAACGTCCCAATTTGGGAAATTAGACACGGGGAAAAATTTTAGAAAATGAATTTTACAAATTCCCGATTTTCCCCGAAAAGTGGGGGGCAAAAGAGTTTTTTTAGGTTTAATGACAAAAGTTTAATAAAATGGGTGCGGACTAACTGAAACATTTTCTTTTTTTAAAAACGTGCCAAAATTGGCAAAGTTTTGGCACGGAAAAGGGGGAGAAAAAGGGAATTTTTTTCAAAATTTACTTTTCTCGAAAAGTGGGTTTTAAAAAGAGTTTTTTTTAGGTTTGAATGACAAATTTTAAAGTAAATGGATGCGCTACTAACTGAAACTTGCTTTTTTAAATCGTTTCCCAAAAATTTTTCAAGTTAAGCACGGAAAAAATTTGAGAAAACTGAAATTTTTTTCAAATTCACGATTTTCCCCGAAAAGTGGGTTCAAAAAGAGTTTTTTAGGTTTTTAATGACAAAAGAAAATAAACTGGATGCCCTACTAACTGAAAAAATTTCTTTTTTTTAAAACGTGCCAAAATTGGCCCAAAATTAAGCACGGAAAAGTTGAGAAAAAAGAATTTTTACAAATTCCCCGATTTTTTCGAAAAGTGGGTTTTAAAATGAAATTTTTTTGGGGTTTAAAAGAAAAAAGAAGTAAAAATGGTTTGGGTTCTAACTTTAAACTTTTTTTTTAAAAAATTTTCCCAAAATTGGGGAAAAAATTAGAGGGAAAGGGGAAAAATTTAAAAAACTGAAATTTTTCAAAATTTACGTTTTTTCGAAAGTTTCAAAAGAGTTTTCTGGGGGGGAAAAGAAAAAGTAAGTAAAAGGATGCCTACTAACTGAAACATTGCTTTTTTAAATCGTCCCAAAATTGGCAAAAATTAGAGCACGGAAAAATTGGGGAAAACTGAAATTTTTTCAATTCCCCGATTTTTTTAAAGGGGTCAAAATGATTTTTTGGTTTGAAAGACAAAAATAAGTAAACTGGATGCGCTACTAACTGAAAAAAATTGCTTTTTTTTAAACGTCCCAAAATTTGGGAAAGTTTAAAACACGGAAAAGTTTAGAAAACTGAATTTTTTTCAAATTCAAAGATTTTTTCCCAAAGTGGGGTTTAAAATTTAGTTTTCTGGTTTGAATGAAAAAAGTAAGTAAAAATGGATGCCCCTATTTAAATGAAACATTTCCCTTTTTAAAACGTCCCCTATGGGAAAGTTTTTTGAGCACGGAAAAGTTTAGAAAAAATGAATTTTTTTTTCAAAAACACGTTTTCTCGAAAAATGGGGTTTAAATGAGTTTTTCTAGGTTTTTAATGACCCAAAAGTAAATAAACTATGGCTACTAATTTAAACATTTCCCTTTTTTTAAACGTTCCCCAAAATTGAAAAATTTTAAAACACGGAAAGGTTTAGAATACTGAATTTTTTCCAAAATTTCCGATTTCCCCGAAAAGTGGGTTCAAAAAGAGTTTTTTTTAGGTTTGAATGACAAAATTTAATTAAAATGGGTTCGCTACTAACGGAAAAAATTGCTTTTTTTTAAAACGTGGGCCCAAAATTGGCCCAAAATTAGAGCCCGGGAAAAATTTGAGAAACTGAAATTTTTTTCAAATTCCGATTTTCTCGAAAAGTGGGTTTAAAAAGAGTTTTTTAGGTTTTAATGCAAAGGAAAAAAAACTGGATGCGCTATTAAATAAACATTGCTTTTTTTTAAACGTCCCCAAAATTGGAAAAATTAAACACGGAAAAGTTGGGAAAACGAATTTTTTAAAATTTTACGATTTTCCCCGAAAAAATTGGGGTTTAAAATGATTTTTTTGGGGGGGAATGACAAAATTTAAATTAAAATGGATGCGCTACTAACTGAAACATTGCCTTTTTTTAAACGTCCAATATTGGGAAAGTTAGAGCCGGAAAAGTTGAGAAAATTTAATTTTTTACAAATTTCCCCATTTTCTCGAAAAGTGGGGGTTTTAAAATGAGTTTTTTTAGGTTTAAAGAAAAAAAGTAAGTAAACTGGGTCGCTACTAAATGAAAAAAATTGGTTTTTTTAAAACGTGCCAATATTTCCCAAAATTAAAGCACGGGAAAGGTTTAGAAAACGAAAAATTTTCAAAATTTACGATTTTTTTCGAAAAAATGGGTTTAAAATGAGTTTTTTTAGGTTTAAAGACAAAAGTAAAATAAACTGGGAGGGTACTAAAATAAAAATTGTTTTTTTAAAAACGTCCCCAAAATTGGGAAAAATTGGAAAACGGAAAAAATTGAGAAAAAATAAATTTTTTCAAATTTACGATTTTTTCGAAAGTGGGTTTAAAATGAGTTTTCCCGGGGTTTTAATGACAAAGTAAGTTAAAAGGGGGCCAAAGTTTTTTTAAAGCCCGGAAAGTTAAAGGGAAAATGGGAAAATTTTTTACAAATTCACGATTTTCTCGAAAGTGGGTTTAAAATGAGTTTTCTGGTTTTGACAAAAATAAGGAAAAATGGATGGGGCCCACTAACTTTAAAAAAATTTCTTTTTTTAAAAAGTTCCAATTTGGCCCAAAATTAAAGCACGGAAAAATTGAGAAAACTGATTTTTTCAAAATTTACGATTTCTCGAAAAGGGGGTTTTAAATGAGTTTTCTGGTTTGAATGACAAAAAGGAAATAAACGGATGAGCTATTTCTGGGAAAAATTTTTTTTTTAAAACGTCCCCAAAATTGGCAAGTTAGGGGCCGGGAAAAATTTGGGAAAAAAAGAATTTTTACAAATTTACGATTTTCCCCGAAAAGTGGGTTCAAAATGAGTTTTTTAGGTTTTTTAAAGACAAAAGTAAGTAAAAATGGATGCGCTACTAAATGAAAAATTGCTTTTTTTTAAAAGTCCCCAAATGGGAAAGTTAGAGCACGGAAAAGGTTTAGAAAAATTTAATTTTTAAAAATTCACGATTTTCTCGGAAAATTGGGGTTTAAAATGGTTTTTTGGGTTTGAATGAAAAAAGTAAGGGAAACTGGAGCGCCCATAAATGAAACATTGCTTTTTTAAAAACTCCAAATTCGCAAAGTTAGAGCACGGGAAAAATTGAGAAAACTGAATTTTTTCAAATTTCCCATTTTCCCCGAAAAGTGGGTTCAAAGGGGTTTTCTTTGGTTTAATGACCAAAAAAAAGTAAACTGGGGGCTACTTTCTGAAAAAATTGCTTTTTTAAAAAATCCCCAAAATTGGAAAATTGGCACGGGGAAGGTGAGAAAACTGAATTTTTACAAAAATTCCCCCCGATTTTTCTCGAAAAGTGGGTTCAAAAAGAGTTTTTTAGGTTTTAATACAAAAGGGAAGTAAAAATGGATGGTTTCTAAATGAAACCCTTGCCCTTTTTTAAAAACTTTCCCAAAATTTGGGAAAGTTAGAGCACGGAAAAGTTGAGAAAATTTGGGAAAATTTTTACAAAAATTTACGGTTTTCTCGAAAAAATGGGTTCAAAAAAGAGTTTTTTGGGTTTTTTAATGGGCAAATGTAAGTAAAAAGGATGCGCTACTAAATGAAACATTTCTTTTTTTTAAACGTGCCAATTTTTGGCCCAAAATTAAAGCACGGAAAGTTTAGAAAACTGAATTTTTACAAAAATTTCCCCATTTTCTCGAAAAATGGGGTTTAAAATTGTTTTTTTAGGGTTTTAAAAAACAAATGTAAAAAATAAAATGTATGGCTACTAACCCAAAACATTTTTTTTTAAATCGTGCCAATATTGGAAAATTTAAAACCCCGGGAAAAATGAGAAAACTGAAATTTTTTCCAAAAATTTCCCATTTTCCCCGGGAAAAGGGGTTTAAAATGAGTTTCTGGGGTTTAAAGAAAAAGTAAGTAAACTGGTTTCGCTACTAACTGAAAAAATTTCTTTTTTAAAACGTCCCCCAAGGAAAATTGGCCAAAAATTGGGGAAAACTGAAAATTTTTAAAAAATTCACATTTCTCGAAAAGTGGGTCAAAAAAGAGTTTTCTGGGTTTTTAATAAAAAAGTAAGTAAATGGAGGCTACTAAATTAAAAAATTGCTTTTTTTTAAAACGTCCCAAATTGGCAAATTTGAGCACGGAAAAGTTTAGAAAACGGAAATTTTTTTTCCCAAATTTACGATTTTTTCGAAAAAATGGGGTTTAAAAAGATTTTTTTTTGGGTTTGAATGAAAAAAAGTAAGTAAACTGGATTTCGTATTTAAATGAAAAAATTTCTTTTTTTAAATCGTCCTATTTTTGGGAAAATTAAAAGCCAGGAAAAATTTAGAAAAGAATTTTTTTAAAAAATTCCCCGGGTTTTTTTTTCGGGAAAAATGGGGTTTAAAATGAGTTTTTTTAAAGGGTTTTAAAAGACAAAAAGGGAAATAAACTGGGGTGCGCTAAATAAAATGAACATTGCTTTTTTTAAAACCCCCGTTTTCCCAATTTTGGAAAAGGTTTTTTAAACACGGAAAAGTTTTAAAAAACTGAATTTTTTAAAAAATTTCCCAAACCCCCCCCCCCCCCAATTTTCCCTTTTGGGAAAAGGGGGGTCAAAAATGAGTTTTTTTTTTTTGGTTTGAATGACAAAAGTAAGTAAACTGGAAGCGTTAAATTTAACCCGAAAAATTGCCTTTTTTTTTTTAAAAAAAAGTGCCAATAAATTTGGGAAAGGGGAGCCAAAGGAAAAGTTGAGAAAACTGGGAATTTTTTAAAAATATTCCCGATTTTTTCCCAAAAAAGTGGGTTTTAAATGGGTTTTTTTGGGGTTAAAAGAAAAAAGTAAGTAAACGGATTGCGCCCACTCCCGAAACATTTTTTTTTCTTTTTTTAAAACGTCCCCAAAATTTGGGGGAAAATTAGAGCACGGAAAAAAATTGAGAAAAATGAATTTTTAAAAATTCCCCCCGATTTTTTTCGAAAAAATGGGTTCAAAAAGAGTTTTCTGGTTTGAATGCAAAAATAAATAAAAGGATGCGCTACTAACTGAAACTTGCTTTTTTAAATCGTCCCAATATTGGCCAAAAATTGGAAAGAAAACTGAATTTTTACAAATTCCCGGGTTTTTTGAAAAGTGGGTTTTTAAAAAGGTTTTTTTGGTTTAATGACAAAAGTAAGTAAACTGGGGTTCGCTACTAAAAATGAAACATTGCTTTTTTTTAAAACGGCCCCCAAAAATTTTTGGGAAAATTAGAAAACAAAGGAAAAGGTTTAGAAAACTGAAAATTTTTACAAAAATTTACGATTTTTCGAAAAGGGGGGGTTCAAAATTTAGTTTTTTTAGGTTTTAATGAAAAAAAATAAGTAAACTGGATTCGCTAAAATAACTGAAACATTGGCCCTTTTTTAAAAAACGTCCCCAAAATTGGCAAGTTGGAAAACGGGAAAAAAAGGAAAACTAAATTTTTTAAAAAAATTCACGATTTTCCCGAAAAGTGGGTTCAAAAAAGTTTTCTAGGTTGGGAAAGACAAATTTAAATAAACAAAATTTAAACGGAAAAAGGCGGGTTTTTTCTAATTTTTTTGAAAAGTTGGGGTTTTTTTTCAAAAGTGCCAAAAAATTCAAATCAGTTTTTTAAATGCCGGGAAAAAAGAAGGGAAATTTAGAAATTTTTTTACAAAATTTACGGGTTTTCTCGAAAAAATGGGTTCAAAAAGAGTTTTTTTAGGTTTGAAAGAAAAAGGAAGTAAACTGGTGCGCTACTAACTGAAACATTGCTTTTTTAATGTCCCAATAAAGCAAAGTTTTGAGCACGGAAAAGTTTTAGAAAACTGAATTTTTACAAATTCACAAATTTTTTTTGAAAAGTGGGTTCAAATTTAGTTTTTAGGTTTGAATGACAAAAGGAATAAAAAGGATGGCCCACTTAAATGAAACATTGCTTTTTTAAAAAAAGTCCCCAAAATTTGGTAAGTTTGAGCACGGGAAAAAAGGTTTTGGGAAAACTGAATTTTACAAATTTCACGATTTTCTCGAAAAATGGGTTTCAAAATTTAGTTTTCTTTTGGTTTAAAAGACAAAGTTTAAATAAAACTGGATTTCGCACTAACGAAACATTGGTTTTTTAAAACGTCCCCAAAAATTGAAAAGGGTTGAGGCCCCCCCCCCGGAAAAAATTGAGAATACAAATTTTTTAAAAAAAAAACAAAGATTTTTTCGAAAAGTGGGTTCAAAAATGAGTTTTTTTGGGGTTTTAATGACCCAAAAATAAGTAAAATATGGATGCCTACTAACCCGAAAATTGCCCTTTTTTTAAAACGTGCCAATTTGGCAAAAGTTGAGGGGGGGGAAAAGTTGGGGAAAAAAGAATTTTTAAAATTCAGGTTTTTTTTCGAAAAGGGGTTCAAAATGAGTTTTTTTAGGGTTTAATAAAAAATTTTAAGTAAACTTTGAGTTTCTAACTAAAAAAATTGCGGTTTTTTAAAACGTCCCAATATTGGCAAAGTTAGAGCACGGGGAAAAGTTTTGGGAAAACTGAATTTTTACAAAATTCACGATTTTTCCCCCGAAAGTGGGGCCCAAAGAGTTTTCTAGTTTTTAATGACAAAAAATAATTAAAAAAAGGGTGCGCTAATAAATGAAACATTGCTTTTTTAAATCGTCCCCAAAATTGGCCCAAAGGGTTGGGGGGAAAAAACTGAATTTTTTCAAATTCACGATTTTCTCGAAAAAATTGGGGGGAAAATGGGTTTTCTAGGGTTTTAATAAAAAAATTTAAGGGAAACGTATGACTACTAATTAAAACCAAATTTTTTTTTTAAATCGTCCCCAAAATTGGGCAAAATTTGAGCACGGAAAAGTTAAAAAACGGGAAATTTTTTTCAAAATTTACGATTTTTTCGAAAAGGGGGGTTTAAAAGGGTTTTTTTGGGGTTTTAATGACAAAAAAATAAGTAAACTGGATGCGCTACTAAAATAAAAAAATTGCTTTTTTTAAAACGGCCCAAAAATTGGGAAAGTTAGACACGGAAAAGGGTTTAGAAAAGGAATTTTTTCAAATTCACAATTTTCTAAAAAAATGGGTTTAAAATGAGTTTTTAGGTTTAAAAAGACAAAAGTGAAGTAAACTGGATGGCTACTAAATGGGAAACATTGCTTTTTTTTAAAACGTCCCAAAAATTGGGCAAAGGGTTTGGGGCCGGAAAAAATTGAGAAAACTGAAAATTTTTTCAAAAAATTTACGATTTTTTTCGGGAAAAGGGGGGGGTTCAAAAAAATTTTTTTTGGGGGTTTTAATAAAAAAGTAAGGTAAAAAATGGAAGGCCCTAAAATGAAAAAAAACTGAATTTTTACAAATTCACGATTTCCTCGAAAAGTGGGTTCAAAATGAGTTTTTTAGGTTTGAATGACAAAAGTAAGTAAACTGGATGCGCTACTAACTGAAACATTGCTTTTTTAAATCGTGCCAATATTGGCAAAGTTAGAGCACGGAAAAGTTGAGAAAACTGAATTTTTTACAAATTCACGATTTTCTCGAAAAGTGGGTTCAAAATGAGTTTTTCTGGTTTAAATGACAAAAGTAAGTAAAACTGGATGCGCTATTAACTGAAACATTGCTTTTTTAAAACGTCCCAATATTGGAAAGTTAGAGCACGGAACAAGTTGAGAATACTGAATTTTTACAAATTCACGATTTCTCGAAAAGTGGGTTCAAAATGAGTTTTTCTAGGTTTGAATGACAAAGTAAGTAAACTGATGCGCTACTAACTGAAACATTGCTTTTTTAAATCGTGCCAATATTGGCAAAGTTTAAGAGCACGGAAAAGTTGAGAATACTGAATTTTTACAATTCACGATTTTCTCGAAAAGTGGGTTCAAAATGAGTTTTCTAGGTTTGAATGACAAATGTAAGTAAACTGGATGAGCTACTAACTGAAAACATTGCTTTTTAAATCGTCCAATATTGGCAAAGTTAGAGCACGGAAAAGTTGAGAATACTGAATTTTTACAAATTCACGATTTTCTCGAAAAGTGGGTTCAAAATGAGTTTTCTAGGTTTGAATGACAAAAGTAAGTAAACTGGAGCGCTACTAACTGAAACATTGCTTTTTTAAATCGTCCAAAATTGGCCCAAAGTTAGAGCACGGAAAGTTGAGAATACTGAATTTTTACAAAATTTACGATTTTCTCGAAAAAGTGGGTTCAAAATAGTTTTCTTTGGTTTGAATGACAAAAGTAAGTAAACTGATGGCCACTAACTGAAACATTGCTTTTTTAAATCGTGCCAATATTGGCAAAGTTAGAGCACGGAAAAGTTGAGAAAACTGAATTTTTACAAATTCACGATTTCATCGAAAAGTGGGTTCAAAATAGTTTTCAGGTTTGAATGACAAATGTAAGTAAAACTGGATGCGCTACTAACTGGAACATTGCTTTTTAAATCGGCCCAAAATTGGCAAAGTTAGAGCACGGACAAGTTGAGAATACTGAATTTTTACAAATTCACGATTTTCTCGAAAAGTGGGTTCAAATTGAGTTTTCTAGGTTTGAGTGACAAAGTAAGTAAACTGATGGCTACTAACTGAAACATTGCTTTTTTAAAACGTGCCCCAATATTGGCAAAGTTAGAGCACGGAAAAGTTGAGAAAACTGAATTTTTACAAATTCACGAATTTTTCGAAAAGTGGGTTCAATATGAGTTTTCAAGGTTTGAATGACAAATGTAAGTAAAATGATGAGCTCTAACTGAAACATTGCTTTTTTAAAACGTCCCAATATTGGCAAATTTAGAGCACGGAAAAGTTGAGGGGAAAAATGAATTTTTACAAATTCACGATTTTCTCGAAAAGTGGGCTCAAAATTAGTTTTCTGGGTTTGAATGACAAAAGTAAGTAAACTTGAAGCGCTACTAACTGAAACATTGCTTTTTTAAATCGTGCCAATATTGGCAAAGTTAGAGCACGAAAAAGTTGAGAAAACTGAATTTTTACAAATTCACGATTTTCTCAAAAGTGGGTTCAAAATGAGTTTTTAGGTTTGAATGACAAAAGTAAGTAAACTGGATGCTACTAACTGAAAAATTGCTTTTTTAAACGTCCAATTTGGCAAAGTTAGAGCACGGAAAATTGAAAAATGAAATTTTTTTCAAATTTTCGATTTTTTCAAAAGTGGGGTTTAAATGAGTTTTTAGGGTTT
>JANFPS010000274.1:0-21074 GCA_024703675.1 Drosophila nebulosa
TCGTAGTGCATTCAAAAAAAATTTGCAACGCAGTGCATAGTTAAAAAGAAAAATAATTGTTGTGCCTTCTTTGTAACGCTGTCGGTTCACTAGTCCTTGGTCTGGCTTGATGCGCCAGACGACGCCGGTGCAGGCTGCACAGGCTTTTTTCCTCTTTTTTTCTTGATGGGGGACCGGTGCTGGCGGCACTGGTGGATTCGACTTTGTATGGGTGGACTTGCACAGGCTTCTAATCCTTGGGTCCCCGTAGCAGTGGCTACAGGTAATACTCGCAAGTATGGTGAGTAGAGGGGTTCCCTCGCAGTCGGCTTGGCAACTTTTTTTAAACGTCGGTACAATCTTTTCACAGGTTTGTGGCTTTGTTTTCGATTTCGGCTTGCCTACGTTTTTGGTTTGTAGAGTATGGGGTTATGGCTGTGGTCTTATTTTTTTCATTCAATTTATTTTTTATAAATTCTACCTCGGCGTGTAATTTAGTCGAGGTGTTAATCAATTTTATTTGGGTTGTTTAGCAACCTCAATATTTTTACCCTCCTGGCTTTAGTTTACTTGCCACCACACCAATCGCCTTCCCATTACTCTACTTACTCAGATTAATATTTATGGCCTTTTTTTTTTATATTCCTTTTATTTCAATCCATCTTCCGTGGATTTTGTCAGGTCCACTGTTATCGCTTATTAAGTGACCACTTCACGTCGCCATGTAGTAGGTCACAGTTTATTATCCGTAGCAGTGTATTATTATTTTATTTTAAAAAAGGAGAAAGACTCGATGGGTGTAGGTTCCTTCTTTGTTTGAGTTAAGTTTTAATTCTGTTTTTAATTGGATAACTATAGCTAAGACCCGAGTAGCTTGCGCCGGCCAGTAATGCAGTCAGAGCTCGGTATACTTATGTGTAACATATTTATTTATAAGTGTATTAATGTTTACAATAAGAGTAATATGTGTAATAGGCCGCCGCAGCGGAGAGTGAGGATGTATCATATTGCATATTGGGCCAGAGCGGCCTCGCGTATTTATTTTGCCGTCCAAAGCAATTGTCCACAACCATTCACTCTGGGTGGGGGGGGGGGGGGTAGCGGGATCCACTGAATGTTGCGCACATAAATATATTGTATCCAATTGCTACAATATTTTGTATGTTATTTCGGAACATGCTACACAGCTCAAGTAGGTCCTGGCTGGTCTCCTCCAGAATCCTGTGAGCTTTGATGTTGTGGATCCACTGTGTTGTAACTGCTGACATTTTTGGTCTTCGTAAACACCTGGTTGGCTGCCGAATCAGAGACTTAACAGGTACCGAAGTGATTGCTACAAATGTCCCTCGAATTTTGGGCATACTGCGAGTAGATTGTCGAGGTAAGGAGGACTGCAGGGGATATGTTTTAAGTGCGGAGGTGCCAATCACAAGCTAAAGCATGCCAGAATTTCTCCCAAATGTAACACTCGTGCGTTATGAAGGGAAGAGTGAGACCAGCCCACAGTGTATGAGTATCGGGTGCCCTCTCTATCAGAAGGCGTTAAAAATATGCTAAAATAAAGGGAGATTCCTACAACTTCTAATCTGAATCACTGTGTGGTGGCGCAGGACCTACTTGACGCAGACCATTGAAGAGGAGTCACAAGATTGCCTATTAATAAGCGAACCATACGGGAAGTGGTCCGAACCCCTGTTTGGGTCCTATGATAACACAGGCAAAGCTGCATTTTTGAGTTGTGGATCTCGTCGAGGCAGATCACAGGGCACTGTCCTGCCGATTACTTCTTTAGGGCGGAAATAGGTGGGATTCAGGTAATACAGTGGTATACATTCCACCAAGCCTGACCTGTAAGAAGCAACTAGTGTAATGAGAGATAGTCCACCCGAGGCTCATGGGAAGAAGTCCTTTGATACTTTGCGGGAGGGTGACTTCAATTGCCTGGTCCACAGAATGGTCGTACAAGAAACAAACCCAAGAATTGTCTTTCACTTCTAACTGCCATTGCGACGCTTGGGTATACTGCTGAACACCGGGCACGCCAACAAACCTTTTTTAGAGCATGAGCTGTTCAATAATTAATCTCACCTTTGTAAGCCGTGGTATCGCACCGGATGCAACTTGGCTATTAGTCAGAGGTATACGGCAGTGAACCGATTATATTCTGGTGGCCTAGCTACCCACATAGGCAGGACTGGAGCGCAACACCAGCACGCAGCATCAGCTCCAAGTGGACACCCTGGATGTACACGAGCGCGAAATGTTATGCTCGAAAAATAACCCATTTAACTGGTCAGCGGATGAAAAAGCTGAAATGGGCCATCGGAAATTGTTAAAAATGCTTGCGACGCCTCGATGGTACGGAAAAAGAAAACTTCATCTTGGCATAAAGAAGTATACTGGTGGAGCGAAGAGATCGCTTTACCAAGAATTAAATGCTTGCATGCCCGAACTTTATCAGCCGAGCTAGTAATATAGGCCCGAATTTGAGATCAGACATTGTAATATATCAAGAAAAAGGAAAGTCCAAGAGATTGATTAGAGTCCAGTAAGGTAGATGCCCTTAGCAACTATGTGATGGCGCTGAGCGCAATCCATGGGGTTTTTGCCTATTTTAGCAAAACCCCATGGATTTTCGCTCAGCGCATCACATAGTTGCTTAAAGGCATCTACCTTACTGGCTCTAATCATCTCTTGAGACCTTTCCTTTTGTCTTCTATATTCCAATTGGTCTGATCTCAAAATCGGGCCTATTCCTACTCGGCTGTAACGCCTCGGGCATGGCAAGCATTTATTCTTTTTAAAGCGATCTCTTCGCTCCACCAGTATACTTCTTTTATGCCCAAGATGAAGTTTTCTTTTTTCCGTACCCATCGAGGCGTCGCCAAGCATTTTTAACAATTTCATGGCCATTTTCAGCTTTTTCATTCTCTGAGCCAGTAAATGGTATTTTTCGAGCATAACATTTAGCGCTGCTACATCCATGGAGGTGTCCACATTGTAGCTGATGCTGCGTGCTGGTTGCGCTCCAGTCCTTCTATTGTGGGTAGCTACCACCATGCATATAATCGTCACTGCCCCGTATACCCTTGCTAATATGCCAAGTTGAATCCCCGGTGCTATACACTGCTTACAAAGGTGAGATTAAGTATTGAACCAGCTCCTGCTCTAAAAAAGGTTTGTTGGTTTGCCCGTGTTCAGCAGTATTACCTCAAGCGTCGCAAATGCATTCCTAGAGTGTAAAGACCCCCTTGGGTTGTTTCTTTGTACTACCCATTCTGTGGCCCAGGCATTAAGTCCTCCCGCCCCCCCCCCAAAAAACCCCCCACCCCCCCCCCCACCACAAAGAGTATCAAAGGACTTCTTCATGAGCATCGTTTGACTATCTCTTCCATTACCCTAGTTGCTTCTTACAGTGTTCAGTCCTTGGTGAATGTATACACTGTAATACATGAATCCCACCTATTTCCGCCCTAACGAAGTAATCTGCAGCCAGTTGCCCTGTGATCTGCCTCCGACGAGCTCCACAACTCAAAATCGCAGCTTTGCCTGTGTTATCATAGGCCCAACAGGGGTTCGGACACTTCCCGTATGGTTCGCTTATAATAGGCCACATCTATGTGCTCCTCTTCAATGGTCTGCGTCAGTAGGTCTGCGCACCCCACAGTGATTCAGATTAGAGTTGTATGAATCCTCCTTTATTTTCGCATATTTTTTTAACGCCTTCTGATAGAGGGGCAGCCCATACTCTTACACGTGGCCTGTTCTCACTTCTTCCTTCCTTAACGCAGAGTGTACATTTGGGGAGAATTCTGGCATGCTTTAGCTTGGTGATTTGTCACCTCGCACTAAAACATATCCCCTTGCAGTCCTCCTTACCTCGCATTCTACTCGCAGTATGCCCAAAATCGAGACATTTGTAGCATCACTTCGGTACCTGTTTAAGTCTGATTCGGCAGCAACCAGGTGTACTGAAGACCAAAAATGTCAGCAGTAAAGCATCCAGTGGATCACAACATCAAAGTCACAGATTCTGATGAGACAGCAGGACCTACTGACGCTGTAGCATGTTCCGAAATAACATTACAAACATATTGTAGCAATTGGATACAATATTTATGTGCGCAACATTCAAGTGCATGACCACCCATGAGTGGATGGTGCTGGATCAATGCTTTGACGGCCATAGAACACGCGCGGCCGCTCTGGCCCAATATGCAATTATGAATACATCCTCACTCTCCCGCTGCGGCGGCCTATCACACATACTTACCTCTTATGTAAACATTAAGAACAACTTATACACATAAAATATGTTTACACATAAGTATACCGCTGCTCTGCCTGCATTACTGGCAGCGCAGCTACGCGGTCTTAGCTATAGTTATCCATTAAAACAGAATTAAACTTAACTCAAACAAAGAAGACCTACTCGAGTCTTTCTCTTTTTTTAAAATAAAATAATAATACACTGCTACGGAATCAACTGTGGACCTACTACATGGCGACCGTGACAGTGGTCACTTATAAGCGATAACAGTGACCTGGACAAACCACGGAAGATGGATTTGAAAAAAAGAATATAAAAAAAAAAGGCCAATAAATTTTAAAATCTGAGTAGTAAGTAATGGGAAGGAGATCTGGTGTGGCAAGTAAACTAAAAGCCAGGAGGGCTAAAATATTGAGGTTGCTAAACAACCCAAATAAAATTGATTGGAACACCTCGACTAAATTACACGCCGAGGTAGAATTTATAAAAAATAAATTGAATGAAAAAAATAAGACCACAGCCATAACCCCATACTCTACAATCCAAAACGTGGCAAAGCCGAAATCGAAACCAAACCCCACAACCTGTGAAAGATGTACCGACGTTAAAACAAGTCTGCCCAAGCGACTGCGAGGGACCCCTCTACTCACCATATTGCGAGTATACCTGTAGCCACTGCTACGGGACCCAAGGATAGAAGCCTGTGCAAGTCCACCCCTACAAAGTCGAATCCACCAGTGCCGCCAGCACCGGTCCCCCATCAAGAAAAAAAGAGGAAAAAAGCCTGTGCAGCCTGCACCGGCGTTCGTCTGGCGCATCAAGCCAGACCAAGGACTAGTGAACCGACAGCGTTACAAAGAAGGCACAACAATTATTTTTCTTTTTAACTATGCACTGCGTTGCAAATTTTTTTTGAATGCACTACGATGCATATTTTTTTTTTTGTAATTATAAAAAAATATGTAAAAATTGAGCGGCTTTAAAAAGCTGCCGATTAGAGTGTGGCCAAAACCTAGGCCAGGTAGGCCACACTCTAATCGGGCAGCTTTTAATTCCGCTCAATTGTACATAGGTAGGGAAATATGTAAAAAAAAAAGAGAGAAAAATATTTAAACAAATAAAAAAAAAAAAACCCTAAAAAGAAACATTATTCAACATTCTCTACAACCACTGTTTTAAAAAAAAAAAAACAAAAACACACAAAAAAAACCTTTCACATCGAATGTTGATATAATTAATGAACCCAGTATGGGGCTAATAGCTACAAAGACAGCGGATTTCACTGCAAATGTAATTAACAAAATAGAATCATCGAATGTAGATTTAAGACCAACGAATGCACTTTTACTAATAATTGTGGTAATAATGAGCGCATATTATTATATAAAGCATATAAAGTTACACAATAAATGTGTAACAAAAAGAGCCATAAGCCGTGCTAATGATCTGGATAAGATCTAAAAAGACATATGCACCAATTATTTTAACAGTGCATTTCGAAAAAAATTATTAATATCTAAAGCAGTTTTCCAACTTAAAAAAAAAGGAATTATAAAAAAAAAAATTTGTTTTTTCAAAATTTAAAAATTTCAAATAAACAAAAATATATATATCAATTGATTGAATACGAGTACTTAAGACGATAGACTTAGGCCCGGTTACAACAAGATTAGTATGAATAGAATAGAAACGAACAAGAATAGTATGAACAGAATAGAAACGAAATATGTCAAAAAAATACTCTTTTCCTCGATTTCCTGATAGACTCAGGCACAATAGATAAAAAGTACAAGGATTTACTCCTAGAAAAGTACAAATGAGGATATTCAAATAAGGAAAAAATTTAAAAAAAAAATATAAACTTTTGAGCATGGAATGGGAAGAATTACTTCTCCATATCCAAAATATAAAAGAAAACTTTAAAAAATCATACAAATGCGTAACGCAAAACAGAAATATACAAAGAGAAACAATAAACAAGCACGGTAAAACAAACTGGTCAAAGATTTCTAATTTATTGATCAAGTTACGTACAAATCTAATTTCTATAAAAACAAAATACGATCTAGACATATATGTACCTACTGTACTTAATTCATCTCTGAGCATAGACACCTGTAAAAAGGAAACAGAGCAAGAAGGTGAAGAATCTGAAACAAGCGAGGAAGAAATAGATGAAAAAGATCTAAACGATCTAACAATTCCTGCGCTATTAAGATTACCCGATATAGAAGCGTTGTCTGAACAAGACAACGAAACAGATTTAGAAACTAATACAAGTGTCATAAACTGACACAATGGCAGATTTAAAACGCCTTAAGTTAATTGGTTAAATTCAAAATTAGCTTTCTTTTGGAAAAACAAACCTTCCTTGGGCCATAACGAATATTAAAAAAAAAAAATGGGCGAAATTGGTTGATTCCTCATTGACTTATTAGATTAAAAAAAACGGCTTACAATTTTATATTAAATAATAAAAATAAAAACGTTTGTTTTTCAGCACCACTGGTATATTAAAGCTATATGTTATACAACACTATACGTTAGAGCTATACGTTGTACTCATTGAATTCATTTTATATATTCATTTTAAAACGCCTTTAGTTAATTGGTTAAACTGAAAATTAACTTTCTTTTGGAAAAAACCCCTTCTTTGGGCCACAACGAACATTTACAAAAAAATGGGCAAAATTGGTTGATTCCTGAATGACTTATTAAATTACAAAAAAAGGCTTACAATTTTATATATATAGATAATGTATGGCAGCACCACTGGTATATAAAAGCTTAAAATGTTATTTCAACACTATACGTTTAGAGGTATACGTTGTACAACACTGGTTCGTTATTTGAATTCATTTTATTCATTCATTTTAAAAAAAGCCTTTTTTGTTAATTGGTTAAACCCGAAAATTAACTTTCTTTGGAAAAAAAAAACCTTCTTTGGCCACAACGAACATTACAAAAAAAAAAAATGGGCAAAAATTTGGTTATTCCTGAATGACTTATTAAAAATTTCAAAAAAAAAAGGCTTTAAAAATTTTTATATAAATAGATTTTTTTGTGTTTTTTTTTTATGTTTTTTTTAAATGATGTACTTAATAACAAAAAAGAAAATGAAACGATCAAATATATTTATGTATATGTTATTACCCATGTATGTTATTATGAAATAAAAAGTTTTAATCTTTCTTTATGAACTATCTGTTTTTTGTTTTTGTCATTAACTATTATAACATTATTCCTATCTCCCATTTCCGCTTCTTTATACGGACCAGTGTATTTATAATATAACTTTAGGCCTGTTGCATTTCTTACTAATACTTTATCTCCTACTGATATATCTATATTGTTTACTTTCTGATCATAAAGTACCTTATTTTTATTTATGCTCTTCTGCATACTACCTTTTATATGCTAATCTAATCTAAAATTTGCTTTCTTTAGCATAATCCCTCTGTATTTTATATTGCTTCTACGCTATCTATGCTATTAAATTGTTTTGGTAAATTACTTGTTTTACCAAATAAAAACTTATATGGACAATAAGTATGTGCCATCGAGGGGGTCGTGTTGAAACAAAAGTCAAAATATTGAAGCCATACGTCCCAATCAGTTTTATCAACCGATAGTAGATCGTCTGTAGTCATTAAAAGTTCTATGACTTCTTTCTATGAGTTCCAATTTGTGTCTGTGGTGTGGTGCTGTATATGTAATTTTTTAATATTTAAATATTTGCACAAATTTGTCCCTATAATTGCCATTCTGTATTCTGTTTCCCATTCCGACTGACGTTTTCATTGGACCGTCTTCAGGATCAAGATTCAAATTTGATTTAGCGACGTATTAGCAATTCGTATTCGGAACAGGTATGGCAATACATACTTAGTTAATCACATTTAAAGTGACTGCATACCTTCGTTTTTTTTTCCATTTTATGATTTTGGTAGTGGCTTGGGAATATTCGGTTTTGTTAAGATTTTTTGATTTATAACTTTTATCTGATGTGCTGAGTGAGTTGTGTCTTGTGTCTACTCTCATTTTGAGGGTCCTCTTTTAAAATTCAAGCTATTATAAGTCTTGTGCTCCGTCGGTCCATGCGGGGGGGGTGGAGGGAGGGGGGGGGGGGGGGGGGGGGGGGGGGGGGGGGGGGGGGGGGGGGGGGGGGGGGGGGGGGGGGGGGGGGGGGGGGGGGGGGGGGGGGGGGGGGGGGGGGGGGGGGGGGGGGGGGGGGGGGGGGGGGGGTGTTGATTGAGCAAATAGCACCACTTTCATGTGTCTATTCTTTGTTAAAATTTATTTTTCTGACCTCCACGTACCAATCACTCCACACTCTAATCAATCAGACGTTTTTTTTTTTGTATATCGTCCTTGTTATAGTTGCAGATCTTCCCGATTCGCTTGCTCCTTGTTAACTCTAGTCAGGTTGCCATGTATTAGTTGTCTTCCGCATCCCAAACAATAGGTCTTTTCTGTTTTTAGTTTAGTTTATTCAATCTTCTTAATTCTGTTACAATTGTTAACTATAGCTAAGACCGCGTAGCTGCCGCCAGTACGCCGTGGCCAGAGGAGCGGTATGCTTATGTAATAAATATATGTTGGTATCAATGTATACTGTTGTAAATAAAGTTTTATTAGCAGGTCAGTATGGACACATGCTTCGGCTTTAAGCGATAATCCTCAAGTGCATACGTTTGCACTTGATGTGGTGTCACACGCTGTCGCTGGTGACAAGTCATGCCCTACTGCAGATTCGCTAACAAAGAGTTTGCCGCTCAATATTTATGATTGAGTAATAAGAACTCGTATGTGGCCATGGCCTACAGTGGAGGCCCAACGGCTCGGTGACCCAAGCAGGAAGTTTATGTTTAAGTTTAAGTTTTAGTGTCTATTTCTCATCGTGACAAAGAAAGTATAATATTCAATAAGTTTTCTTCAACTGAAATTAAAGAATATTAATTGGCACCCACGGCGGAATTCACTACCCGAAAAAAAAGTTTGAAATAAACATCATATAAACGAAAGGCGAGTTAACCAAAGTGTTCTCGCTGGTGACTCTTCATTAAAATACGTGGCAGTTTTAATAAAAACGTTGCGGTTTTTAAAATAAAGATTGGGCAATGACAGTTTGTCAAAATAATCACAAACATACCACACACAACAAACGCTAATTGTGCAGTGTAGTGGAAGAAAATATATTAGTATTCCACAGACAATAATAAAAACCCAAGGCAGCTGAGAGGCGACAACAACAAACAAAAAGTGTTCATTATTTACTCGGGCCGGTAGCTACATTGAAAATAATTTGTCTTTTGGTTCTTGCGTATTATAGAATCTGCATGTGCGCAGAGGTCGCTCTTCTGCCTGGATCAAGCGGGTATTTAACAAGTGTTGTCAGCGCATTAGACGTGTGCGTTGCTTGCTGTGTTACGCATATAGGGGTTCACTCGTTACAGCTGACCAGTGGAGTGCTCGACTTTCCAAAAATTTAACCAGTTATTGTAAAGCTCAATATTTGTAATATTACAACAATATTTAAAAAAAAATCGCAAAAATTTTAACCAAGCCACTTAGAATCAGTCACAATTGTTAAAGAAATAAATAAATTTGATCTTCGAAAAAACATAAGCTGTGAAATAGGGATTCCGGGAAAGATAAAACCCATCTTCCATTTATTGAAATAATTGTACTGGAAATAAATATTGTTACTGGAATTTTTACAAAATTTCTGCTTATTGTGTTTCTTAACTCTATGGTGACGTTTCTTAGTCGGGGAATCTTATTCTAATGCTTGACACGATCGCATAAAGGTCGCGTCATAGCAATCGGGTGTTGAAATTTTATTTTTTAACCATGACATCCGCTTAGTCGTTATATGTTAGGGTTTATTGACTATATTTATGTACCTTGGATGTGTGTTGCATAGATATTTTTTGTTACAAGGTGTTTACATTTATGTATTCTACTCACGATGTGTTCCTGTATTTTTGAGTATATTGATTTATACGCATCGCAGCCTTAGAAACTAACATGTTATTCTTAAACATTCTGCAAGGGCGCCAAATGTTATGGTCTGTAGGTCTTCTTGTTACATTCATTTTTCTTAAGCTATCTTATAAGGATTATAACTAATATAATTTACTAATATTAGGAGAAGCATTACCAGTAACATGATGAAAGTTTAACCCTAAACTCGATGTGATGTCTTTTAAGGGATTTTACTCACTATTTAATTTCGATATTCTGTGGTGTATGATTAACCATTTAACTCCTACTGAATTCCATATTGTACTGCGCTACTATCGCGTACTATTGGTTATATGTATAGACTGATGGGACTCTGAATGATGCGATGGTGAGCAACTAATATTTTGTCCTTTCTGCTCTAAGGGTGCACTCTTGATCTAATGCTTAAAAATTCCTTGTTCCGGAATATCTACCGTCTCCTGTGGTCCATTGCTGCATTGAATTCTAGCCTTTGTATGAGCTCAACAATCGTTTTGTAGACTCAATTAGACGGGTTATTTTGTTTAAGTGAAGTGATTTCACATGCATTATCATTGGCGCTACTCCAAGGCCAACTTCCTTCACACATTCTTTTCTTCAATTGCCACGTCTTAGATTTTATGCAATGCTTGATCGGTCTTAAGTGATAGTGAGCAATTTTCAAAATTATTACTAAATATTGTTTACTTAACTGTACCATGACCATTTTGGTTGTCATTTAATGTCGGACTGGATAACTCTATATAGAAACGACGGGTGCCTACCAAATAACGGGATTTTTGCATTTATGATTAGCTTTTGGTCTATAAAATTTCCGCCTTAGGCATTCAACAATGTATATATGTCCTTTAGTTCCGTCCCCGTACGTTTGCCTGGAAGCACTAACGATTCTGAACTAAATTATTTGTTTAAACGTATTTTAGAGCAACTGATCCTGCAATTGAAAGAAATCGCTCATCAATCTGATTTACCGGCGTGGAAAATAAGCAAAACTTCTTTGATAAAGCGTTTGAAATCACAATAACCTATTTGAAACTCACCAAATCCTATATTTAATCCTAAATAGTGTTGCAATCTAATCACTGTTGGAATAATTTACTACAATTTAATCAGCGGTCTGAAAACAGTATTTAGTAAAGAGAGAAAAAGTTAGTTTCACAGAGTTCGAATAAACAAAAGCAAATGGGTAAACTTTACGTAACGATGCAGGAGTCTTCAAATTGTTGCATTTTCTGATAGAAGCCCAAATGACCTAACAAAGTGTTGATGCCATCAGCCTCAAAAAAACATCTAAGCTGGGATGGAAATTTCAAGTGACATTAAAGAGTCCTCTGAGAGAGTGAGAGAAAAAGGGAGAAAGGGAGACAACAAACAAACGGGGCCTAAAGGGGGAGGATACAAAATCTATGCCTAAGCTTTTAGCCTAGACAAAGAGAACTGGCAATGTGTGTGTGTGTGTGTGTGTGCTGTAAATGAGTTTTCCACAAAACTTTTTGTTGCCGGGTTTTTCAATTCTCTTCGCTTCCACCCTAAAAATTACAATGAGGCGGAAGAGAAGGGCAAATAAGCACGCACAATTTACTAAAGAAAACATAAATAGTAGTAACAACAAACAGATGGCAAATGGTCTGTAGCAAGCTGGCCAAAGGGGAATACAATTTCCATACAAACACTCTCTCTCACACACACACGCACGTTTTCTGCCCATATGTGTGTGTGTGTGTTGTGCTTGTGTCTATGTATAAACCATTGGGAAATGTAACTGAGTAAATGAAGTCATGTGTTCACCTGTTCAATGCAATTCATGTTCATTTGTATTGTGACTGTTTGTTGTTGTTTGTTTTTACTGGCTGCTATTATCACAGCAACTATAAGGGATAACATCGGCGTTGGCGGCATGTCTATCGTCGCTACATGATATCTGAAACCCACCCACATCTTTGTGTCTCCCCACTTGGGTGTGTGTGTGTGTGTGTGTGTACGTAAACATGATTGGAAATTCGATCACAGCTGCACACGCTCTGTCGCCTGCTGTGTGCGTAAATTAACTGACCGCCCGCCCACGACTGCCTGGTTGGTTGGACATGGACCAGAACCAGTCCCCGTACGTTTGCCTGGAAGCACTAACGATTCAGATAATTTATCTTTAGTTTGGGCTATTTCAGCCTTTAGCTGGCTAGGTTTTACAATGTTTGGATTTAACCTTCCATGATTGATATCTATCAGAAGACTTATAACTCCTGCCTGTATTTTTTCACATTCATCAATCACAGAACTGAGTTTTTTTCGTGATCAAAAAAAAACTTTATCGACTCTTTGTATACTAATAGTTTTCCTTCAGAACTTCTGTCATATTTTCAATCCTCCTATTCATGTTGAAGAAATTATCATTTATTTCATCGATGGTGCTTTTGAAGATGTTTGCTGTTGAGTCTACAATTGATGTTTGTTTTTCTTCTAACCCTTTTAGACTTCTTTGGTTTAACAACAGATTTCACATATTGTTTTCCATTGTATCCCTATCGTCTGCATTCATAATACCAAATAATATGTGGTAAAGCGACCCCATAAATTCTAACGGTGCGCGCCTATGACGAGATTTACTATCTACCATACATAGCTTATTGTTTTCTGTAATCTCGTTTATTTGTTTTACCATGTTATCCAATATAAGTTGCATGATCTTCGAAACTGTGTAGTTTTGTGCATACTACTCTCATCTTATGCACTAATTTTGTTCCTTTACTTAGCACTTCAAAATATGCTGACATATCGTAATGTACCACGAAATCCCATGAGGATGCTATTATTTCTACTTCTCCCATGGGATCCAAATACAATGCCGAAGTGGAATTCAATTTCTTTACGTTAATTTTTTGTAGGTTTCGCCCCATAGTAGCCGCATTTGACACCTGACAAAGAAGCATTAGGAATGTCAAAACCAACAAGGCACCGATTTTAGAAAACCCTTTAACGACATTACCCTTTCTTGTGGAAGTATGATTTGCTTCTTCGTCTTCACCAGCTTTAATACCTCTTAATTGACAAATTTTATGGATAGGTCGTGTAATTAAACCTTCCTGTAACCTTATTTTTACTACTCTAACTTTATTATCCTTTCCTTTTTGTGTTTCGTCAACTTTTCCCAAAGACCATCTTGCTGGATGACAATTTTCATCTTTAATCAGCACGATCTGGCTTTTATCTACATTTTCTGTGGTTCGTCTCCATTTATTGCGTTGCTGGAGAGTATACAAATATTCGCCTTTCCATTTAATCCAGAAATCCTTTTTCATTTTCTGAATCAATTTCCACCTATCTAGATTTCCAATTTTTTCTTCAGCTGTAGATTCGGCGGCCTCTACCATTGGCCTACCAACCAAAAAATGGCCGGGAGTTAAAACCTTAATATTGTCAATGTCATCTCCTGCTGTATACAGCGGTCGTGAGTTTAAAACAGCTTCTATTTGACACAACAATGTTGCCATTTCCTCATATGTGAGGTTGCTGTCTCCTATGACTTAACTGATTTAACACCAGCCTCCCAAATACCTCCGAAGAGAGGTCCTGCCGGGGGAACAAAATGCCACCGAATATGTTCTTTTTCTATAACTGGAGCAATTTGGGCGTTATCTTGGATTGCTTTCTTGAAGTCCTCATCTAGTTTTCTTGACGCTCCTACAAAATTTGTACCATTATCTGAAAACATGTTAGCGCATTTTCCCCGTCTTGCCACAAATCTGCGAAATGCCGCTAAGAAAGCATCTGTAGTTAGATCACTAACCACTTCTAAGTGAATTGCTTTGGTTGCCATACAAACAAATACCGCTATATAACCTTTGTATGTTTTCTGTCCGCGATTTTTGGAACATCTTATGTGATATGGTGCCGCATAATCTACTCCGGTATTGTAAAACGGAAAGGACATTGTAACCCTGGGCCTTGGTAAATTACCCATTATTTGCTCTGCTGTTACTTGACGATATCTTGCACAAGTCACGCATTCTCTCAAATACTTTTTAAGGGTACTTTTTAAACCAAATATCCAAAAATGTCTTTGAACATAATTTCTCATAAGGTAAATCCCCCCATGCAGGGTTTTCCTATGGGCATTCCTTATTAACAACAATGCTAAGTGTGACTTGTCCAAAATCATTGGATGCTTAGCATCAAAAGCTATATTGGCGTTTTGCAACCTGCCGCCTACACGAAGTATCCCATCGCTATCTAAAAATGGATTCAAACTTAGAATTTTACTTTTCATTTCAATATCTTTGTTTTGAGCTAAACAAGTTATTTCCTTGCTAAATTGAGATGATATTTAATTATAAGTTTTTGAGCATGCTTAAGTTCTTTGACTGTCAGATAAGATGGATATGTCTTCTTTTTTATCCTAACTGCAATTAATCGTAATATGTATGCCTTTATTCTGACTAACTTGTTCAGGCAAGAATACTTTTCTATTAGTTCTTTCATTATATTACCTTCTGAATTTATAAGTATTGCGTTGACAATAATTTTGTCAACACTCGTTCTTTCTTTTGGCCACCTTTCTTTTGGCTCCACTAGTCAATTAGGGCCAGTCCACCAAAGGCTACAGTTTTTTAATTTATCTGGACCTTACATGTCCCCAAGCCACGTCTTTTATTTTTCGGATATCTTCTGTTCGTCGCATAATAAACTTTTCTTTACAAGTCGCATTTTTTATCCAACAGAGAATGATTGTAGAATCTCAGAAGAATATCAATTGATGCTTGGACTGTCTTTAGTAGCTGCGCCAATAAATGAGCTGCACATAATTCCAATTTTGGAATCGTTTTTCTATTATTAATGGGATTGACTCTACTTTTACTGGCTATCAATGAGACTGCCTTACCTATCTTTGCATGTACTACCGCTGCATATGCTTTTTCTGATGCGTCAGCGAAACCGTGAATCTGCACAAGCTCCTTCGTCTGTGTTCTAATCCATCGGGGTATCCTTATTTCTTCCAACGTTATAAAATTATCTTTAAATGTATTCCATTCTAATTTGTCTTTTTCAGACAACTCCTCATTCAAACTTTGTTCAGCTAGCCACAGTTTTTGCATAAACAACTTTCCAATGACTGTCACTGGTGCTAGCCATCCTAGAGGATCATACATTTTTGCTAATGTGGACAATACCGCTCTCTTATTTGTTTTTCTGTCATTGTCACAGTGTACCTTAAGCTTGAATTCATCTTTAAATGGCTCCCACTGTAACCCCAATGTTTTAACTGATTCATTTTGATCGGTTTTTAAAACTTTATTATCGCCCGTATCACTTACGTTTTCGACAATCTCTGATCTGTTAGAAATCCATTTTCTTAAGTTCATTCCCACTTTTTCCAATTCTTTGGACACTTGTAATACTTTCTGCTTTGATTCTTCCACAATCACTCCACCAGCCATTAAATCGTCAATCTCGAATGACCGCGCTAACCATCTTGTCCTGACGTTTGTGTGCTATTTCTGCAAGAACCTTTGTGGCCAAATAGGGGGCTGCCGCAGTACCGTACGTAACTGTGGTCAACTTATAAGTTTTTAATTTCTTGTGTGGTGAATTCCTCCACAAAATATGCAAATATTTTTGATCATTTTCATCAATATTAATTTGACGATATATCCTTTCAATATCCGCAGATGCTACAAATTCCCATTTTTTTTTTTTAATGGCATCGTTACCACATATCTAGCAGAGGAATCTTTCCTCGTTGTATTGATAAAATTTTTCTCACATGTGTTGGCTTCAATATCCTCTTTCTCGTCTTCTTCCATTTCCCAAAATAGCTCTAAATGCGTTACATTCAGTGTTGTGGCTACTATAGATTAATGGCCTTTAGACTTAATTCATCCCCAAACAATCCAACCAAAGTATTTTGGCCTAATATACCATCAACTCTGGTAATTCCGTTTTTAACAATATTGCTGTATGTATCTGCGCCCACCATTATATCTACCCTACCAGGTTTATCAGCTAATACGTAAGATTGCCACTTTGACATATCTACATTTGTCATCCTTAAGGGAAGCGCTTTCATTAACTTGGGTAATACGACTGCTTCAACCTTAAGAATCTTTTTATTTATTTTAATTGCCATCTCTGCTTTAAATTTTCACATACTCGTTCTTGTCGAAATACCACTTATTTCTGTGAACTCCTTATATTTGTTAAACTTTAATAATTGTGCTGCTTCTTCAGATACAATTGTGCTCTGTGAACCAAGATCAATTAAAGCTCCTAAAGTTTCAAACTCTCCATTTCCTTTTCCAACTTGTATCAACGCAGTGGCCAACAGTGCTGGTTGCCCCGTCATGCAAGTATTAATACTTTTGCATATTGCACACACCACTTCATTAGTGCATTTTTAGTGCTAGAATGCTTTAGATATCTAGTGCATAATTGCACTTTCTTATAAATATCGACCCCTTTCCCTGGGTTTTCAACCCTTTAAAATTATAGCACTGCATTGTGCTGTGCCCGACAACCTTGCAAATCGGACAACTATCTTTAATTACCGCATACAATGCTCTTTGTATCAGCTTTTTCTCCACTTTTCGTATCGAACTTAGTGAGCAATATCTTTGCTCCAAATATTCCAAGACGTCAGATAAATTTTGTATCTGTCTTGTCTTTTTGACTTGACTCTCATATAACTGTAGAGCCTCTCTTTTAAATTTTCTCAGAATGAGTTGCGCGAATATCACGTCAACTTCATCCGATAAATTTGATTTTATTTTTACTAAATGTATTGACTCATTAATTATGTCAATCACTAATCTTAAATTTTTTGGGATTCATTGTTGATTACCGGCAATTCAACAATCCGACTTAATTGCTCCGAAAACACCCTCCGATTTTTTTCGTACCGCTTGGTTAGCAAATTGCAAGCAGCATTGTAATTGTCGGCAGAGCCTGACAATAAATGAGCAACAATGCTCCGTGCCTCTCCCCGCAATGCGGTTTTTAAATAATTAAATTTAAGAGCAGAACTCAGATCCTCTCTTTTATCAATAAGTTCTACAAACAATTCCGCGAACAGGTCCCACTCTTTCGGTTCTCCGAAAAATGTGGGCAAACCGAATTTTAGGGAGCGTTGGTAAATCAATTGGTAGATTGGCATTAGAAGTCTCAAATTTGTGTTCTACCTTATTGTTTAATTTTTCCTCTAGCATTGCTAAGGTGTTCTGAACATCGAATTTCAATTCTTCGACTGCTTCCTCAAGCGTGTCACTGTATTAAAAAACATCGTACAGCTCGCTTATTTTCTTTTTTACCTTTTTCCACAAAAAATTTACTTTTTTCTTGTGCATTTTGCGGATTTATTTTTTTAAATCACCTTCTCCAAATATTCCCGAAGTTGACTTACTTTCTCCTCAAACTCCTCCTTAATATTGGCATTCTCGCTACCCACCGTACCCCCATCAACATTTCTCATGGCTTTTGTTTTTACAGATTGTCTAATTGCCTCTGTCTCGACGGGCGAGTGCTACTAACACCTGTCAAGGGCTCTTTGGATTTAATCTCATAAACAATACCTAACCCTTCCTCATAATTCCTTTGATTGAAATAATCGTGATCGATTATTCCAACCTTCAGTAATTGGTTATGATTAACTTTCCATTTAGATCTAATTTCGTTTACCTCTTTCGCTACTGCGTTAGTTATTCTACTAGCTTCTAAGGATTCAATCTCTCTTAACAGCCCTTAAAGTGGACTGCTTCCCTAACAATGCTATTGTTACTTCTGACAACATCTTGCTTATCGCAAATTTAGATTATAAAGTAATATTATAAGAGTTTTCCTATCTGGGATATTGTCTTTGAAGTCGTCGCAGCTGTCGTCGATGATGTCTTGGATGATGTCGCCGAAGATGTCGCCGAAGATGTCGCCGAAGATGTCGTCGAAGATGTTGTCGATGATGTCGCTGAAGATGTCCTGGCCACGTCTTTGTTTTCTGTTTTAATACATCCTTCTTCTTTATTATGGCACCTGCCACTTTTGGTGTGATGTATTCACTTTCGATATTCTGGCTTCGAATACGCCTTATATTTTCCACCGTGTCGCGAAACTCGAATGCCCCTTAGCAAACCGTCGAACGTACACTTTGCATAAACGCAATTTTGTATTAGAAATTTTTTTTTATACTCCGCTTCTTACCACTGGTGGGGGAAAACAAGAGTTTTTTATTTTTGCTACCTTTAGCTGATAATATTTCAGACTTTAAGGAGCTGATTCATCCCTGAGTCTCTTACCACTGGTGGGGAAAAACTACAGAGTTCTTTCTCGAAGGACCAAAAATGAACCGATCCGGCTCGAAGGACCAAAAATGAATAGGGAATCCGGGGAGAGGAAATAAAAACCCAATCTTCATTTAGTGAATTCAAATATTGAACTGGATTTATTTACAAAATTCTTTTGCTTATATAGTGTTTCTTAAACTCTATGGGTGACGTTCTTAGGGTCGGGGGACTTATTTAAGCTTGACCCCGATCGCTAAAAGGTCGGCGTCATAGCAATCGGGGGTTGAAATTATTTTTTTAACCCGACATCCGTTGGTCGTTAGATGTATGGTTATTGACTATATTTATGTACCTTGATGTGTGGTGCATAGGATATTTTTGTTACAAGTGTTTACATTTATGTATTTCTACTCACGATGTGTTCTGTATTTTTGAGTATATTTATTTATACACATCGCAGCCTTAGAGACTAACATGTTTATTCTTAAACAGCATGAATTGCTTAACATTGTGAGTCGACTGCTTCGTTACAATTAAAAAAATATATATTTACCATTGCATGTGAATTGAAACTCTATCCTTTGCGAAATTCTCGATTTATTTTTCCCTTGCCAGCCAAAATTGTTCCAAGTTTGACTATAGGTGTCTCTTTTTCTTGCCAAGGAAAATATTTTATACCTTAATCCCGGTCACAGCAGCGCAAAGTTTGCCACGTCGTGCCGAACAAAGTAATATCGTCAATATATAAGTTGAACGAACTATAGGGTAATAAAGGGGCAGACAGTGAAGAGGAAGAAGATTAAGGTATAGCTTACAACCGTTCTCCGAAGGAAAATAACAGCAGCAACATGAACCAAGAACAGGTCCATGCTTTAGTTAATGCGTTAACGCTGGAGCTCGAGAAAAAATTTTCTGAACTTAGGGTAGAGCTGGACAGCCTCAAGGCAACCTTGCCTCATAAGCCTTATGAGAGAATCACGGTAGACGCAATAATCGAATGTAACAAACTATAAGTCATCGTAAAATCCCTCGCAGACTTTTGAGGAGCACAGGGCGAATACGTCGCATGGCGACAAGCATCCACAGATGCGTACGGAATTTTTTGCTTAATATAATGGAAGCTCCCGCCACTTTCAAGCAGTATCGATATCCAAAAATAAAATTAAAGGCGCTGCCAGGAGCCATTGATTCTCGTACAATACAGTCCTTAATTTCGATGCTATCATAGCTCGTCTGGACTTTACGCACACCGACAAAACACCGGTCGGCGTTCTGCAACAGGAACTAAGCACTTGTAGACAGGGTGAGCTCACTCTGAGAAATTATCATGACGAGGTTGAAAAGCGTTTGACCCTCATAACTGACAAAACGATCATGACAAACAATCCGGCAGCGGCTAAAATACTAAACGAACAACATACAACATAGAGAGGACGCCTTACAATAATTTATAAGCGGTCTTAGAAGATTTTTGAAAGCTGTGGTTTTCCCTGCTAGACCCGCCGACTTGCCTTCTGCCTTGGCATTAGCCCGGGAGGCGGAAGCAAGCATTGAGAGAAGTATTTTTACTGCCAATTACGCGCGATCGTCGAAGAAAGAGCGGATAGGGCCGATGGTCAAAAACCACCGCAGAACAGTATGACCGTACTCGAAACAGGGTCATGCCCATGAAACTAATTCTCATTATATAAAATCCAATAATTCTGCTAGGCACAACAAAAATTGGCATAATAACACAAAATATGGCACAGGTTCAACAACCCGAGCCCAAACCTGAGGAAACTGGGCGTTGGTTGTTCATGCACACAAGCAAAAGAGATTTCTATTTCAAAGAGAAAAATTACCCCAAACATATCGTACGGAAAATTTTCTAATAGACGTTATGTTAGGTTATCTTGATAAAGGTCATATAAACTTCAGAAATCTCTCATCTCTTAGTAAAAGATTGTCTTATCAGCATTTCTATATTCATAAGAGCATAAAACTAAGAGAGTGGCTCCATAACAAGCCCTTTTAATATAGTCTTTAAAGTGATTAAACTAAGAGTCTTTCTGATCTATACATTGGTGTCATTTACTTAACCTTTCTTCCATCTGCTCTTCCTTTTGGGCCGTCTGTATGTCTGTCCGATCGAATGACTCTAACGTAGATATTCAAACTTATGGAGATTCTGCTGAGATTATATATAATACCTTGTCCATTTTCTTATTTAATTCGTAGTTGGCTATTTTCACTTTTCTTAAATGGGTGTTGTTTTTCTTATGCCTATGCACGTGATATCCTGCCAGCGGTTCAGCTGTCCTAATGTCGCCGGGGCCACTCGGACCAACCGTGCCTTGCATTCGTGAACGTCCAATGTATGAAAAGGAAATTCAGTTTTCGTAAACTCCTAATAAATTCTCGTCTAAATTGAAATTGAATCTTTGGGTCAATCACATTCATCCATCTAGTAATCATTTCTCAATCTACAATTACAAATTATAAGAAAACATTTTTAATTCGTACCGAATTTGGTTAGCTTTAAAACTCACTCCAAAAGATTTCCTTTTTTTTTT
>JANFPS010000275.1:0-21064 GCA_024703675.1 Drosophila nebulosa
TCAAAAAAGTGTTTTCTAGGGTTTTAATGACAAAAGTAATTTAAAATGGATGCGTTTTGAATGACAAAAGTAAGTAAACTGTGATGAGCTACTAACTGAAACATTACTTTTTAAATCGTCCCAAGATTGCAAAGTTAGAGCACGGAAAAGTTGAGAAACTGAATTTTTTTACAATTCAAGATTTTCTCGAAAAGTAGGTTGAAAATGAGTTTCTCGTTGTGAATGACAAAGTAAGTAACTGGATAGCTACTAACTGAAACATTGCTTTTTTAAATCGTCCCATATTGCAAAGTTAGAGCACGGAAAAGTTTAAAAATTTAATTTACAAATCACGATTTTCGCGAAAGTAGGTTTTAAAAATTTTTTCTGGAGTTTTGATGACAATGTAAGTAAACTGAACTTTTACAAATTCACGATTTTCTCGAAAATTGGGTTCAAAATTGTTTTCTAGTTTGAATGACAAAGTAAGTAACCATGTATCGCTACTACTAAAACATTGCTTTTTTAAATCGTCCCAATATTGGCAAAGTTCTGAGCAGGAAAGTTGAGAACACTGAATTTTTACAAATTCACGATTTTCTCTGGGGAAACAGTAGGTTAAAAATGGTTTCTAGGTTTGACTGACAATAGTAAGTCAACTGGACTGCGCCTCTGGCTACTAACATTGCTTTTTAAATCGTCCCAATATTGGCAAGTAAAAGCACTGAAAAGTTGAGAAACTTATTTTTACAAATTCCCGATTTTCTCGAAAAGTAGTTAAAATGAGTTTCTAGGTTTGAATGCAAATGTAAGTAAACTGGATGCGCTATTACTGAAACATTGCTTTTTAAATCGTCCGCATATTGGCAACGTTAGAGCACGGAAAAGTTTCATAACACTGATTTTTACAAATTCACATTTTCCTCAAAAGTAGGTTGAAATGAGTTTTCTAGTTTGAATGACAAAGTAGTAACTGGAATGAGCTACTAACTGAAACATTCTTTTTAAATCGCCCAATATTGGCAAAGTTATAGCACGGAAAGTTGAGAAAATTTAATTTTACATTCACGATTTTCTCGAAAAAGTTAGTTAAAAATGAGTTTTCTGGTTGAAAATGACAATTAAGTAAACTGATGCGCTACTAACTGAAACATTGCTTTTTTAAATCGTCGCCAATATTGGCAAGTAAAAGCACGGAAAGTTGAGAAACTGAATTTTTACAATTCACGATTTTCTCGAAAAGTAGTTAAAAATGCGTTTTCTAGGTTTGAATGCAAATGTACGTGACTGATGCGCTAATTAACTAAACATTTCTTTTTAAATCGTCCCAATCTTGCAAAGTTAGAGTCACGGAAAAGTTGAGAAAACTGAATTTTTTCACAAATTCAACGATTTTCTCGAAACGGAGGTTGAAAATGAGTTTTCTAGTTTGAAATGACAAAAGTCGTAAACTGGCTGAGCTACTACTTAAACATTACTTTTTTAATCGGTCCCAATATTGGCAAAGTTAGAGCAGGGAAAATGTTGAGAAAACTGAGAATTTTTTACAAATTCACGATTTTCTCGAAAAGTAGGTAAAATGAGTTTTCACAACCCCCACTAGTTTGAATGACAAATTAAGTAAAGCTGGATGCGCTCTAAACTGAACATTGGCTTTTTAAATCCGTCCCCAAATTGGTTTCAAAGTAAAAGCACGGAGAGGTGAGAACTGAATTTTTACAATTCCGATTCTCTCAGAAAAATAGTAAATGAGTTTTCTATGTTGAATGACAAATGTAAGTACACTGGATAGCGCTATTACTGAAAACATTGGCTTTTTTTAAATCGTCCATATTGGCAAAAGTTAAGCCCGGAAAAGATTGAGAAAACTCATTTTTACAAATTCACGATTTTCTCGAAAGTAAGTTTGAAAATGAGTTTCCTAGGTTGAATGCAAAGTAAGTACCTGTGAGCTCACTACTGAAACATTACTTTTTTAAATCGTCCCAATATTGGGCAAAGTTAGAGCACGGAAAGTTGAGAAAAATTTAATTTTTTACATTCACGATTTTCCTCGAACGTAGGTGAAAATGAGTTTTCTAGGTTTGAATGACAAAAGTAAGTAAACTGGATTAGGCTCTACAACTGAAACATTACTTTACATCGTCCCAATATTGCAAAGTTTAGAGCCACTGACAAGTTGAGAAATTTAATTTTTTAACAATTCACGATTTTCTCGAAAAGTAGGTTAAAAATGGTTTTTCTATGTTGAATGACGAAATGTAAGTAAACTGGATAGTCTACTACACTTAAAACTTGGCTTTTTTAAATCTCCAATATGGACAAAGTTAGAGCACGGAAAGTTAAGATACTGACTTTTTACAATTCACCTGATTTTTCTCGAAAGTAGTATTCAAATAGTGTTTCGAGTTTTTGACATAGACCAATGTAATAACTGATGTGCGCTTACTAATGAACTTTGACTTTTTTAAATCGTCCCAATATTGGCAAAGTTAAGAGCCGGAAGATGTGAAATAATACTTGAATTTTACAATTTCAGCGATTTCTCGAAATAGTAGGTTAAATGAGTTTTTCTAGGTTTGATGACAACTATAAGTAAAAACTGGATGAGCTACTACTGAGACTTGCTTTTTTAATAATCGTCCCAATATTTGTCAAAGTTATAGCACGGAAAAGGTGAGAATACTGTATTTTTCACAATTCACGATTTTCCTCGTAACAAGTGGTTTCACGCAATTAGTTTTCTTAATCTAGGTTTGACGTGACAAAAGTAAGTAACTGGATGAGCTACTCACTGAACATTGCTTTTTTAAGTTCGTGTCCCAATATTGCATAAAGTTAGAGCACGAAAAGTTGAGATACTGAACTTTTTTTTAACGACAATGTTCATAGCGATTTTCTCAAGATACTAAGTGTGTTCAAATTAGTTTTCTGGTTTGAGTGACAATAGTAAGTAACTGGATGAGCTACTAACGGAATCATTGCTTTTTTAAATCGTCCCAAATTGGCAAGTTAGAGCACGGAAAAGTTGAGAAAACTGAATTTTTACAAATTCACGATTTTCTTCTCGAAGTTGGTTTCCAATGTTTTTCCTAGGTTTTAATGACAAATGTAAGTAAACTGATGCGCTACTACTGAAACTGCTTTTTAATCGTCCCCATATTGCAAGTAAAGCACGGAAAGTTGAGAAACTGATTTTTACAATTCACGATATTCTCGAAAAAGTGGGTGTCAAAAATGTTTCTATTTTGAATGACAAAAGTCAGTTGAACAGTATGAGCTCTACTAAATAATTGCTTTTTAAATCGTCAATTTTAAAAAAACTTTTTTTTTTTTTTGGCAAAGTTAGAGCACGGAAAAGTTGATAAAACTGAAATTTTTACAATTCACGATTTTCTCGAAAAGTTTTCAAAATGATTTTCCTAGGTTTGAGACAATTTAGTAAACTGGAACGTTTCAAATTCACGATTTTTCTTTTTCTCGAAAATTGGGTTCAAAATGTGTTTTCTAGGTTTTTTAATGACAAAATGTTAGAGGCAATAACTCTCTCGCTATAGGCTCATCTAACACCTGTGTGCTTTTTTTTAAATCGATCCCACATATTTGGCTAAAGTTAGAGCCGGGTAAAAGTTTAGAAAACTGAATTTTTACAAATTCACCTATTTTTCTCGAAAGTAGGTTAAAATGAGTTTTTCTAGGTTCTAAATGACAAATGTAAGTAAAACTGGATGCGCTACTAACTGAACATTGGCTTTTTAAATCGTCCCAATATTGGAAAGTAAAAGCACGGAAAGTTGAGAAAACTGATTTTTACAAATTCACGATTTTTCTTGTCGAAAGTAGGTTAAAAAAATGAGTTTTCTAGTTTTGAATGACAAAAGGTAAGTCCCTGGATGCGCTATTACTTGAACTTGCTTTTTTAAAATCGTCCACCAATTATTGGCAACGTGGCACGAACAAAGTTGAGCAAACTGAATTTTTACAAATTCTAACGATTTTCTCGAAAAGTAGGTTGAAAAATGAGTTTTTCTAGGTTGAATACAAAATAAGTAACTGTGGACTACTAACGTAAACATTACTTTTTAAATCGTTCCCAAATTGTCAAAGTTAGAGGCCTGAAAAGTTTGAGAAAATTTAATTTTACAAATTCCTGATATTTCTCGAAAGTAGGTTAAATGGAGTTTTCTAGATTTGAAATGCAAAAGTAAGTAAACTGGCTGAGCTACTCATACTGAACTTGCTTTTTTAATCGTCCAATATTGTCAAGTTAGAGCAACGGCAAAGTTGAGAATACTGAATTTTTACGAAAAGTGGGTTCAAAATAGTTTTCTAGTTTGAGTGACAAAAGTAAGTAAACTGATGAGCTACTAACTGAAACATTGCTTTTTAAATCGTCCCATATTGGCGCAAAGTTAGAGCACGGGAAAGTTTAAGAAAACGAATTTTTACAAATTCACGATTTTCTCGAAAGTTGGGGTTCAAAATTAGTTTTCAATAGGTTTGAATGAAAAATGAAGTAAACTTGTTCAATGCGCTACTTAACTGAACATATGCTTTTTTAAATCGCCAATATTGGCAAAGTTGGGCAGTGATAGGTAGAATCTGGAATTTTACAAATTCACCTGATTCTTCTCGAAAGTAGGTTAAAAATTAAGTTGCTAGGTTTGAATGGACAATATAGGGTTATACTGAATGAGCTACTAACTGAGACTTGCTTTTTTAAATCGTCCCACATCTTTGTCAAGTTAGAGCACGTAAAGTTGAGAATACTGAATTTTTTACCAATTCACGATTTCTCGAAAGTGGGTTCCAACAATTTAGTTTTCTAGGTTTGAGTTGACAAACTGTAATGTTTGAAAAAAAACTTGGGGGACTGGGCGTTTAGCTGAGCGACTCTGAGAAGAACATTGCTTTTTTTAAATCTGTCGCCATATTGGCAAAGTTTAGAACAGCACGGACAGAGTGTTGAGGGAAAATGTATTTATTTACAATTCGCGATTTGCTCAAAAGTGGGTTCAAATTAGTTTTTCTAGGTTTGAGTGACAATAGTACGTAAGACTGATGACTACTAACGGAATCATTGCTTTATCGTCCCAATATTGGCAAAGTTTAGAGCACGAAAAGTTGAGATATCAACTGACTTTTTAACAATGTCCAAGCGTGATTTTCTCAGAAAGTAGGTAAAATGAGGTTTCTAGGTTGAATTGAGCAAATAAGTGTAAAACTTGAATGACTGACTAACTGAAAACATTGCTTTTTTTAAATCGTCCATATTGGCCAAGTAGATAGGCACGGCAAAGTTGTAGAAAACTGAATTTTTACAAATGAATTCGCGATTTCTCAAAGTGTTTCAAAATTAGTTTTTCTAGGTTTTGAGTGACTATAGTAAGTAAACTTGATGAGCTACTAACGGACTCATTGCTTTTTAAATCGTGCCAACTAATTGCAAAGTTAGGTCGCACGGAAAGGTTTAAGCAACGCAATTTTTTACAATCCACGATTTTTCTCGAAAATGGGTTTCAAATGATTTTTCTAGGTTGAATGACAATGTAACTAAACTGAATGTCGCTACTAACTGAAACATTGCTTTTTTAAATCGTCCCAATATGGCAAGTAAATCACTGAAAAGTTGAGATCCTGATTTTTCAATTCACGATATCTCGAAAAGTGGTTCAAAAAATAGTTTTCTAGTTTGAAATGACACAAGTAAGTGAATCATATGAGCTACTACTAAAGCATTGCTTTTACATCGTCCCAATATTGGCAAAGTTAGAGCATCGAAAAGTTGAGAAAACTGAATTTTTACAAATTCACGATTTTCTCGAAAAGTAGGTTAAATAGTTTTCTAGGTTGAATGACAAATGGTAGTAAACTGGAACTTTTACCAACTCACGATTTTCTCGAAAATTGGGTTCAAATGTGTTTTCTAGTTTGAATGACAAAGATAAGTAAACTGGAGTGCGCTACTAGCTGAACACTGCTTTTTTAAAATGGTCGCCAATATTGGCAAAGAAAGCTGGAAAAGCTGAGAATACGGAATTTTTACAAATTCAACGATTTCTCGAAAGTAGGTTTAAAATGAGTTCTATGTTTTGAATGACAATGTAGTAAACTGAACTTTTACCAATTCACGATTTTCGCTCGAACAGTGGGTTCAAAATGAGTTTTTAGGTTTGAATGACAATGTAGTAAACTGGATGCGCTGAGCTAACTGAACATTGCTTTTTTAAAATCGTCCCAATATTAGGCCAACGTTAAGCACGGAAAGTGAGAATACTGATTTTTAACAATTCACGGATTTTCCTCGAAAGTGGTTCAAATTAGTCTTCTAGGTTTTGATGACAAAAGTAGTGAAACAGTATGAGCTACTACTTAAACATTGCTTTTTTAATCGTCCAATATTGGCAAAGTTAGAGCACTCCGGAAAGTTGATAAACTGAATTTTTACAATTCACGATTTTCTCGAAAAGTAGGTTAAAAATGAGTTTTCTAGGTTTTGATGACAATTTAAGTCCCCTGGAACTTATTACAATTTCAACGATTTCCTCGAAAATTGGGTTCAAAATGAGTTTCTAGGTTTAAATGACAAATGTAGAGTAACTGGATGCGCTACTAACGAACCTATGCTTTTTTAAAATCGTCCCAATATTGCAAAGTAAAAGCAAGCGGAAAGTTGAGAATATGATAATTTTTAACAAATCTCACGCTTTTTGCTCGAAAAGTGGGTCAAATTAGTTTTCTAGGTTTGACATTACATGAGTAAGTGACAGTAATGACTACTACACTATACCCACATGCTTGCTGAGCGCTGCCTTGCTTTTTTAAATCGTCCCAATATGGCAAAGTTAGAGCACGGAAAAGTTTGAGAAAACTGAATTTTTACAAATTCACGATTTTCTCGAAAAGTCAGGTTTGAACATGATTTTTCTAGGTTTGAATGACAATGTAAGTAAACTGTAAACGTTTTCAAATTTTCACGTATTTTCTCGATTTGGGGTTCAAATTGTGTTTTCTAGGTTTGAATTACCAAAGTAGGAGTAAACCTGGATGCGCTACTAACTAAAAACATTGCTTGCTTTTTTAAATCGTCCAATATTGGCAAAGTTAGACAGGGAAAAGTTGAGAAAACGGAATTTTTACAATTCACGATTTTCCTCAAAAGTAGGTTAAAAATGAGTTTTCTAGGTTGAATGACAATGTAATAAACTGGCTGCGCTACTAACTGAACATGGTCTTTTAATCGTCCCAATATTGGCAAAGTTAGAGCCACGGAAAAGTTGAGAAAACTGAATTTACAAAATTCCCGATTTTTCTCGAAAAGTGGGTTGAAAGTGAGTTTTCCTGGTTTGAATGCCAAATGTAAGTAACTGGATGCCTACTACGGAAACATGCTTTTTTTTAAATCGTCCCCTCAATTTGGCAAAGTTTATAGCCGGAAAAGTTGAGAAACTGAAATTTTTACAAAAATTCCACGATTTTTTCTCGAAGTAGTGAAAATGAGTTCTAGGTGTTGAATGACAAATGTAAGTAAACTGGATGCGCTACTAACTGAAAACATTGCTTTTTTAAATCGTCCCAATATTGTCAAGTAGAGCACGGCAAGTTTGAGATACTGATTTTTACGAAAGTGGTTGCGAAATTAGTTTTCTAGTTTGAGTGACAAAATAAGTAACTGATGAGCTACTAATGAACATTGCTTTTTTAAATCGTCCAATTGCAAAGTAGAGCACGGAAAAGTTGAGAAACTGATTTTTACAAATTCACGATTTTCTCGAAAAGTAGGTTGAAAATGATTTTTCTAGTTTGAATGGCAAGTAAGTCAACTGTATGCGCTTACTAACTGAACATTGCTTTTTTAAATCGTCCCAATTTGTCAAGTTAGAGCACGGCCAAGTTTAGAATACTGAATTTTCTTCTCGAAAAGTGGTTAAAATTAGTTTTCTAGTTTGAATTATACAAAAGTAAGTAAATGGATGCGCTACTAACTGAAACATTGCTTTTTTTATCGTCCAATATTGCAAATGTTAGAGCACGGAAAGAGTGATAATACTGATTTTTTACAATTCACGTATTTCTCGGAAAAATGGTTCGAAATGAGTTGTCCAGGTTTAATGGACAAAAATGAAGAAAACTGGATGACATACTAACTGAGAACATTGCTTTTTTAATCGTCCCAATATATTGTCAAAGTTAGAGCACGGAAAGTTGAGAATACTGAATTTTTTATCAAAATTCACGATTTTCTTGAAAAGTTGGCTCAAAATTAGTTTTCTAGTTTTGTTCAAAAGAAGTAAAACTGGATGAGCTACTAACTGAAACAATTGCTTTTTTAAATCGTCCCAATATTGGCAAAGTTAGAGCACGGAAGTTTGAGAAAAATGAATGTTTTACCAATTCACGATTTTCTCGAAAAGGTGGTGTTCAAAATTAGTTTTTCTAGTTTGAATGACAAATGTAAGTAAACTGAATGCGCTACTAACTAAGACATTTCTTTTTTAAATTTTTTCAATATTGGCAAAGTTAGAGGCACGGAAAAGTTGGAATATCTGAATTTTACAAATTCACGATTTTCTCAAAAAAGTGGTGTTCAAAAATTAGTTTCTAGTTTGAGTGACAAAGTAAGTAAACTGGATGAGCTACTAACTGAAACATTGCTTTTTTAATCGTCCCAATATTGGCAAAGTTAGAGCACGGAAAAGTTGGAGAATACGAATTTTTACAAATTTCACGATTTTCCTTCGAAAGTGGTTCAAATTAGTTTTCTAGGTTTGAATGAACACAAAGTACTGAACCGTATGAGCTACTAACTTAACCATTGCTTTTTAAAAATTGTCCCATATTGCAAGTTAGAGCACGAAAGTTGAGTAAACTGAATTTTTACAATTCATTCACGTGATTTTCTCGAAAAGTAGGTTAAAAATGGAGTTGTCTAGGTTTGAATGACAATGTAAAGTAAACTGGAACTTTTACAAATTTCACGATTTTCTCGAAAAGTGGGTTCAAAATGAGTTTTATAGGTTTGATGCCAAATGTATTAAACTGGATGCGCTACTTAACTGACACCATTGCTTTTTAAATCGTCCCATAGTTTGCAAAGTAAAAGCACGGAAAAGTTCAGAATACTGAATGTTTACAAAATGCACGATTTTCTCGAAAAGTGGTTCAAAATTAGTTTTCTAGTTTGAATGAACAAAAGTAAGTGAACAGTATGACTACTACTAAACATTGCTTTTTTAAATCGCCCAATATTGGCAAGTTAGAGCAACGGAAAAGTTTGAGAAAACTGAATTTTTTTTACAAATTCCGATTTTCTCGAAAAGTGGGTCAAAATAGTTTTCTAGGTTGAATGACAAAGTAATTGAACATATACTCTACTAACTTAAACATTGCTTATTTAAATCGTCCCAATATTGGTCAAGTTGAGAAGCTGAAAAGTTGAGAATACTGAATTTTTACAAATTCACGATTTTTCTCGAAAGTGGTTTCAAAATTAGTTTTCTAGTTTTGAATGACAAAGTAGAGTAACGTATGAGCTACTTACTTAAACATTGCTTTTTTTAATCGCCATATTGGCAAAGTTAGAGCACGGAAAAGTTGAGTAAACTTGAATTTTACAATTTCACTGATTGTTCTCGAATAGTAAGGTTAAAATGAGTTTTCTAGTTTGAATGACAAATTTAAGTAAAACTGGAACTTTTTTCAAATTCCCCGATTTTCTCGAAAATTGGTTCAAATGAGTTTTCTAGGTTTGAATACAAATGTAATAAACTGGATGCGCTACTAACTGAAACTTGCTGTTTTTAAATCGTCCCAATATTGGCACAGTTAGAGACGGAAAAGTTGAGAAGACTGAATTTTTACAAATCACGATTTTTCTCGAAAGTGGGTTCAAAATAGTTTTCTTAGTTTGAATGACAAAAGTAAGTAAACAGTATGAGCTTACTTACTTAAACATTGCTTTTTTTAAAATCGTCCCCAATATTGGCAAAGTTATAGCCCCGGAAAAGTTGAGAAAACTGAATTTTTACAATTCACGATTTTCCGAAAGTAGGTTAAAATGAGTTTTCTAGGTTTGAATGACAAAATAAGTAAACTGGATGAGCTACTACTGAAACATTGGCTTTTTTAATTCGTCCTCAATATTGACAAGTTAGAGCACGGAAAGTTGAGACTCTGGAATTTTTACAATTCCACGATTTTCTCGATAAAGTAGGTTAAAAATGAGTTTTCTAGTTTGATGACAACAGTAAATAACTGATGGCGCTACTAACTGCCACATGGCTTTTTTTTAAATCGCCCCATATATTGGGCAAAGTTTAGAGCAGCGGTGAAAAGTTGAGGAAACTGATTTTTATTACAAATTCCCGATTTTTCTCGAAAAGTGTGTTTAAAATGAGGTTTTCTGGGTTTGAATGCAAAGTAAATACACTGGATGCGCTAATAACTGACAATTGCTTTTTTAATCGCCCAATATTTGGCAAAGTTAGCACGGAAGAGGTAGGAGGTAATGGGGGGGGGGGGGAGTCTGAATTTTTTTACAAATTCACGATTTTCTCGAAAGTAGGTTAAAAATGAGTTTTCTATGTTTGATGACAAAAGTAAGTAAACTGGATGCTACTAACTGAAACATTGCTTTTTTAAATCGTCCCAATATTGTCAAAGTTAGAGCCCGGAAAGTTTGAGAAAACTGAATTTTTACAAATTCACGATTTCGCGAAAGGTGGGTTAAATGAAGTTTTCTGGGTTTGAATGACAAAAAGTAAAATAAACCTGGATGCGCTACTTAACTGAAAAATTGCTTTTTAAATCGCCCCCAATATTGGCAAAGTTTAGAGCACACGGAAGAGGTGAGAGTACTGATTTTTTACAAAATTTTTTCCCAACGGCAAATTTTCTCTCGAAAAAGTAGTAAAAATGAGTTTTCTAGGTTGAATGACAAATGTAAGTAAACTGGATGCGCTACTACACTAACCTTGCTTTTTTGTAAATCCCCAACTATTGTCAAAGTTAGAGCACGGCAAAGTTGGAATACTGATTTGTTTTTTTTTGTTTAACGAAGAAGTGGTTCCAAAATTAGTTTTCTAGGTTTGATGACAAAAGTAGTAACTGGGATGAGCTACTAATCTGAAACATTGCTTTTTTAAATCGTCCCATATTGGGGCAAAGTTAGAGCACGGAAAATTGGAAACTGAATTTTACAAATTCCACGATTTTCTCGAAAGTAGGTTAAAAATGGAGTTTTTTCTAGTTTTAAATGGACAATGTAAGTAAACTGGATGCGCTAACTACTGAAACATTGCTTGGTTTAAATCGTCCAATATTGTCAAAGTTAGAGCACGCTAAAAGTTGAGATACTGAATTTTTTAACGAAAGTGGGTTTCAAAATTAGTTTTCTTGTTTGGTGACAAAAGTAAGTAAACTGGTATGAGCTACTACTGAACATTGCTTTTTAAATCGTCCCAATATTGGCAAGTTAGATGACACGGAAGTTGAAGAATCTGATTTTTAACACAATTCATCACGATTTTCTCGAACGTGGTTTAAAATGAGTTTTTCTGGTTTGAATGACAAAAGTAAATAAACTGGATTGCGCTACTTCTGAAACATTGCTTTTTTAAATCGCCCCCCCAATATTGGCAAGTTAGAGCCGAAAGGTGAGAGTACTGAATTTTTGCACATTCCACGAGTTTCTCGAAAGTAGGTTAAAATGAGTTTTCTAGTTTGAACGACAAATGTAAGTAAACTGGATGACTACTAACTGAACATTGCTTTTTTAAATCGTCCAATATTGTCAAGTTAAGAGCCGGAAGTTGAGAATACTGGAATTTTTTTTAACAAATGCACGATTTTCTCGTAAAAGTGGGTTCAAAATAGTTTTCTAGGTTTGAATGACAAAGTAAAGTGACAGTATAGCTACTAACAAACCATTGCTTTTTTAAATCGTCCCAATATGGCAAAGTTAGAGCACGAGAGGTGAGAATAACTGAATTTTTACAAATTTCAATCACGATTTTCTCGAAAAGTAGGTTAAAAATTAGTTTTCTAGGTTGAAATGCAAAATGTTAATAACTGGATGAGCTACTTACTAACTGAAACATTTCTTTTTTAAATCGTCCCAATATTGTCAAGTAGAGCCACGGAAAAGTTGAGAATACGGGAATTTTTTATCAAATTCACTTTTTCTCGAAAAGTGGTTCAAATTAGTTTCTATGTTGAATGCAGAATTAAGTGAACAGTATGAGCTACTAACTAAAACATTGCTTTTTTAAAATCCGTCCCCATATTGGCAAAGTAGAGCACGGAAAAGTTGAGAAACGGTTTCTCACTTTTCGTGCTCTAACTTTGCCAATATTGGGACGATTTAAAAAAGCAATGTTTTAGTTAGTAGCCTCATACTTTCACTTATCTTTTGTCATCAAACCTAGAAAACTATTTTGAACCCACTTTTAAAAGGAGAAAATTCGTGTGAATTTGTAAAAATGCAGTATCTCAACTTTTCGTGCTCTAACTTGACACTATTGGGACGATTTAAAAAGCAATGTTTCAGTAGTAAGTAGCTCATCAGTTACTTTACATTTGTCCTTCAAACCTAGAAACTCTTTTTTAACCTTACTTTTCGAGAAATCGTGAATTTGAAAAATTCAGTATTTCTCACCTCTTCCGTGCTCTAATTTTGCCAATATTTGGACGATTTAAAAAAGCAATGGTTTAGTTTAGTAGCTATACTGTTTCACCCTTACTTTTGCATTCAACGCTAGAAAACTAATTTTGAACCCACTTTCGAGCAAATCGTGAATTGTGGTAAAAATTCCGTATTCTCAACTTTTTCCGTGCCGCTAACTTTGAAAATTTGGGGACGATTTTAAAAGCATGTTTCAGTTAGTAGCTCATCCAGTTTACTTACATTTGTCGTTCAAACCTAGAAAACTCATTTTTAACCTACTTTTCGAGAAAATCGTGAATTTCAAAAATTCAGTAATCTTCACCTCTTCCGTGCTCTAACTTGCCATATTGGGGCGATTTAAAAAGCAATGCTTTCAGTAGTAGCGCATCCAGTTTTATTTACTTTTGTCATTCAAACCCATAAAACTCATTTTGCACGCGCTTTTTCGAGAAAATCGTGATTTGTAAAAATTCATTATTCTTACTTTTCGTTGCTCTAACTTTGCCATATTGGACGATTTAAAAAGTCAATGTTCAGTTAGTAGCTCATCCGTTTTACTTACTTTTGTAATAAAACCTAGAAACTAATTTTGAACCCACTTTTCGTAAAATTCAGTATTCTCACTTTGCCGTGCTCTAACTTTGACAAATTGGTACGATTAAAAGCAATGTTTCAGTATATCGCATCCGTTTACTTACATGTCATTAAACCTAGAAACTCATTTTTAACCTACTTTTCGAGAAAATCTTGAATTTGTAAAAATTCAGTTTTCTCACTTTTCGCGTGCTCTAACTTTTCCATATTGGGACGATTTAAAAAGCAATGTTCAGTGTAGCTCTCCAGTTTACTTACTTTTGTCACTCAAACTAGAAAACTAATTTGAACCCACTTTTCGTAAAAATTCAGTATTCTCAACTTTGCCGTGCTCTACTTTGACATATTGGGACGATTAAAAAGCAATGTTTCAGTTAGTAGCGCATCCAGTTTACTTACATTTTGTCCATTCAAACCTAGAAAACTCATTTTTAACCTACTTTGTTCGAGAAAATCGTGTGAATTTTGTAAATTCAGTACTCTCACCTCTTCCGTGCTCTAACTTTGCCATATTGGGGGCGATTTTAAAAGCAATGTTTCAGTTAGTACGCATCATGTTATTTACTTTTGTCATTCAAACCCATAACTCTTTTAAACCAACTTTTCGAGAAAATCGTGAATTTGTAAAAATTCAGTTTTCTCAACTTTCCGTGCTCTAACTTTTGACATATTGGGACGATTTTAAAAAGCATGATTTCATCAGTTATTAGCTCATCCAGTTTACGTACTTTTGTCATTCCAACCTAGAAACTCATTTTAACCTACTGTTTTTCGAGAAAATGGGCGTGAATTTGTAAAAATTCAGTACTCTCCCCTCTTCTGCGTTCTCTAACTTTGCAATATTGGTGGCGATTTTAAAAAGCAATGTTTCAGTTAGTATCGCATCAGTTTATTTACTTTTGTCATTCAAACGCCAGAAAACTCTTTAACACTTTTCGAGAAATCGTGAGTTTTATTTGTAAAAATTCAGTTTTCTCAACTTTTCCGTGCTCTAACTTTGCAAATTGGGGGCGATTTAAAAGCAATGTTTTCATTAGTAGCGCATCCATTTTATGTACTTTGTCATTCAACCTGAAAACTCACTTTTACACCTACTTTTCGAGAAAATCCGTGAATTTGTACAAAATTCAGTATTCTCGAAAAGATTTTCCGTGCTCTAACTTGTGTCAAATTGGGAAGATTTAAAAAAAGCAATTTTTCCAGTTAGTAAGCTCATCCAGTTTACTTACTTTTGTATTCATTACCTATAAAACTCATTCTTACATATTTTCGAGAAAATTCGTGAATTTGTAAAATTTCAGTTTTCTCATTTTTCGTGCTTCCTAACTTTGCCAATATGGACGATTTAAAACAGCTGTTTAAGTAAGTAGCTCATACGTTACTTACTTTTGTCCATTCAAACCTTAGAAAACTATTTTGAACCCCACTTTTCGAGAAAATCGTGATTTGTGAAAAATTCAGTTTCTCAACTTTTCCGTCATCATTAACTTTGCCAATATTGGGACGATTTACAAAAGCAATGTTTTCCAGTTATATCCATCGCATCCGTTTACTTACATTTGTCATCAACTATAAAACTCATTTTGAACCCAATTTTCGAGAAAATCGTGAATTTGTAAATTTCGCAGTTTACTTAAATTTGTCATTCAAACCCCCTAGAAAACTCATTTTTTACCCTACTATTCGGAAAATCGTGATTTGTAAAACTCGTTGACTCAACTTTTCCGTGCTCCTAACTTTGGCCAATATTGGACGATTTAAAAAAGCAATGTTTTAAGTAATTAGCTCATCTGTTTACTTACTTTTGTCATTCCAACCTAGAAACTAATTTTGAACCCACTTTTCGTGAAGAAATCGGATTTGTAAAAATTCGTATTCTCAATTTTGCCCGTTTCTCTAACTTTGCCAATATTGGACATTTAAATAGCAATGTTTAGTTAGTAGCTCATACTGTTCATAATTTTGTCATTCAACCTAGAACTAATTTTGAACCCACTTTCGAGAAAATCGTGAATTTGTAAAAATTCAGTTTTTCTCACTTTTCCGTGCTCTAACTTTGCACAATAATTGGGACGAATTAAAAAAGCAATGTTTTAGTTAGTAGCTCATACTGTTTCCTCTTACTTTGGTCATTCAAACCTAAAAACTATTTGAACCCACTTTCGAGATCGTGATTTGTAAAATTTCAGTATTCTCAACTTTTCCGTGTCTTTTTACTTTGCCAATATTGGAAGATTTAAAAAGCAATGTTTCCAGTTAGTACGCTCCGTTTACTTACATTTGTCCATTCAAACCTAGAAAAAAAAAAAACCCCCCTTTCCCAATTTGAACCCACTTTTCGAGAAAATCGTGAATTTGTAAAAGTTCAGTTTACTTACTTTGTCCATTTCAACCTAGAAAACTCATTTTAACCTACTTTTCGAGAAAATCGTGAATTTTAAAAATTCATTACTCACTTTTCCCGTGCTCTAACTTTGCCAATATGGGACAATTTAAAAAAGCAATGTTTTAAGGTTAGTAGGCTCATACTGTTCATTTACTTGTCATTCAAACCTAGAAAACTAATTTTTGAACCCACTTTTCGAGAAATCGTGAATTTGTAAAATCAGTATTCTCAACTTTCCGTCTCTACTTTGCCAATATTGGGAACGATTTAAAAAGCATGTTTTTCAGTTAGTAGCTCATCCAGTTACTTACTTTTTGTCACTCAACCTAAAACTAATTTTGCACCCCTTTTTGAGAAATTCGTGATTTGTAAAAAATTCAGTATTTTTCCGTGCTCTAACTTTGCCAATATTGAAACGATTTAAAAAAGCAATGTTTCAGTAAGTAGCGCATTCAGTTTACTTACATTTGTCATTCAAACCTAAAAAACTCTTTTGAACGCCACTTTTTCGGAGAAATCGTGATTTGTAAACATTCTTTTTCTCAACTTTTCCGTGCTATCTAACTTTGCCAATATTGGAGCGATTTAAAAAATGTTTCAGTTAGTAGCTGCATCGCATTTTACTTACTTTGTCCTCAACCCTAGAAAATAATTTTGAGGCCACTTTTCGAGAAATCGTGATTTGTAAAAAATTCAGTATTCTCAACTTTTCCCGTGCCTCTAACTTGACAATATTGGGAACGATTAAAAAGCAATGTCTCGGTTCGTAGCTCTCCAGTTTTTTCTTACTGTTGTCATTAAAAACCTGACAACTCATTTGAACCCATTTTTCGAGAAAACGTGATTTGTTAATTCAGTATTCTCACCTCTTCAGTGGCTCTAAACTTTGCCAATATTGGGACGATTTAAAAAGCAATGTTTCAGTTTAGTATCGCATCGCGTTTACTTACTTTGTCATTTCAACCTATAAAACTCATTTTGAACCCACTTTTCGAGAAAATTCAGTATTCTCAACTTTGCCGTGCTCATAACTTTGACAATTATTGGGACGATTTTAAAAAAGCAATGCTTTTCAGTAGTAGCGCTCCCGTTTACTTACATTGGGTCATTCAAACTAGAAAACTCATTTTCAACCTACTTTTCGAGAATCTGAATTTGTAAAATTCAGTTTTCTCATTTTTCCGTGCTCTAACTTTGCCATATTGGGAACGATTTAAAAAAGCAATGTTTCAGTTATTACTCATCCCGTTTTACTTACTTTGTCCCTCACACCGAGAAAACTAATTTCGAATCCACTTTTCGTAAAATTCAGTATCGCACTTTGCCGTGCTCTAATTTGACAATATTGGTACGATTTTAAAAAATCAATGTTTCAGTTGTCGCCCTCCGAGTTTCTTACATTTGTCATCAACCTAGAAAACTCATTTTCAACCTACGTTTCGAGAAATCGTGATTTGTAAAATTCGTTTTCTCAACTTTTCCGTTCTCTAACTTTGCCAATTTGGGACGATTTAAAAGCAATGTTTTCAGTTAGTAGCGCTCCAGTTTACTTACATGTCATTCAACCCCGAAACTCATTTTGAACCCACTTTTCGAGAAAATCGTGATGGTGGTAAAATTCAGTTTTCTCAACTTTTCCGTTTCTAACTTTGCCAATATTGGTACGATTTAAAAAGGCAATGTTTCCGTTAGTAGCGCATCCATTTAACTTACATTTGTCATTCAACCTAGAAAACTCATTTTTAACCCCACTTTTCGAGAAAACGTGAATTGTAAAAATTCGTTTTTTTCAATTTTTTTCCGGTCTAAATTTGCCAAAATTGGGACGATTTAAAAAACAATGTTTAGTTAGTAGCGCATCCAAACTCATTTTAACCTACTTTTCGAAAAAAACGTGAATTTGTAAAAATTCAGTTTTCTCAACTTTTCCGTGCTCTAACTTTGCCAATATTGGGGACGATTTAAAAAAGCAATGTTCAGTTAGTAGCGCATCCAGTTTACTTACATTTGTCATTCAAACCTAGAAAACTCATTTTAACCTAATTTTCGAGAAAATCGTGAATTTGTAAAAATTCAGTTTCTCAACTTTTCCGTGCTCTAACTTTGCCAATATGGGGACGATTTAAAAAAGCAATGTTTTAGTTAGTAGCGCATCCAGTTTACTTACTTTTGTCATTCAAACCTAGAAAACACATTTTGAACCCAATTTTCGAGAAAATCGTGAATTTGTAAAAAAAGTTCCAGTTTACTTACATTTGTCATTCAAACTAGAAAATCATTTAACCTACTTTTCGGAATCGTGATTTGTAAAAATTCAGTTCTCAACTTTTCCGTCCTACTTTGAATATTGGGACGATTTAAAAGCATGTTTCAGTTAGTAGCGCATCAGTTTATTTACTTTGTCATTCAAACAAGAAACTCATTTTAAACCCACTTTTCGAGAAAATCGTGAATTTGTAAAAATTCAGTATTCTCAACTTTCCGTGCTCTAACTTTGCCAATATTGGGACGATTTAAGAAAGCAATGTTTCAGTTAGTAGCACATCCAGTTTACTTACTTTTGTCATTCAAACCCAGAAAACTCATTTTGACCCACTTTTCGAGAAAATCGTGAATTTGTAAAAATTCAGTTTTCTCAACTTTTCCGTGCTCTTACTTTGAAAATATTGGGACGATTTAAAAAAGCAATGTTTCAGTTAGTAGCGCATCCAGTTTATTTACTTTTGTCATTCAAACCCAAGAAAACTCATTTTAAACCCACTTTTCGAGAAAATCGTGAATTTGTAAAAATTCAGTTTTCTCAACTTTTCCCTGCTCTAACTTTGCCAATATTGGGACGATTTAAAAAAGCAATGTTTCAGTTAGTAGCGCATCCAGTTTACTTACTTTTGTCATTCAAACCTAGAAAACTCATTTTCAACCTACTTTTCGAAAAAAACCTGAATTTGTAAAAATTCAGTTTTCTCAACTTTTCCGTGCTCTAACTTTGCCAATATTGGGACGATTTAAAAAAGCAATGTTTCAGTTAGTAGCTCATCCATTTTTTTTACTTATGTCACTCAAACCTAGAAAACTAATTTTGAACCCACTTTTTGAGAAAAACGTGAATTTGTAAAAATTCAGTATTCTCAACTTTTCCGTGCTCTAACTTTGAAAAATATTGGGGGCGATTTAAAAAGCAATGTCTCAGTTAGTAGCTCATCCAGTTTTCTTACTTTTGTCATTAAAACCTGGACAACTCATTTTGATCCCACTTTTCGAGAAAATCGTGAATTTGTAAAAATTCAGTATTCTCAACTTTTCCGTGCTCTAACTTTGCCAATATTGGGACGATTTAAAAAAAAACAATGTTTCGTTAGTAGCTCATCCAGTTTACTTACTTTTGTCACCCAAACCTAGAAAACTAATTTTGAACCCACTTTTCGTAAAAATTCAGTATTCTCAACTTTTCCGTGCTCTAACTTTGACAATATTGGGACGATTTAAAAAAGCAATGTTTCAGTTAGTAGCGCATCCAGTTTACTTACATTTGTCATTCAAAACTAGAAAACTCATTTTTAACCTACTTTTCGAGAAAATCGTGAAATTTTTTAAAATTCAGTTTTCTCAACTTTTCCGTGGCTCTAAAATTTGGCCAATATTGGGACGATTTTAAAAAAGCAATGTTTCAGTTAGTAGCTCATCCATTTACTTACTTTTGTCATTCAAACCTAGAAACTCATTTTCAACCTACTTTTCGAGAAAATCGTGAAATTTGTAAAATTCAGTTTCTCAACTTTTCCGTGCTCTAACTTTGCAAATATTGGGACGATTTAAAAAAGCAATGTTTCAGTTAGTAGCGCATCCAGTTTACTTACATTTGTCATTCAAACCTAGAAAACTCATTTTTAACCTACTTTTCGAGAAAATCGTTAAATTTGTAAAAATTCAGTTTTCTCAACTTTTTCCCTGCTCTAAACTTTGCCAATATTGGGACGATTTAAAAAGCAATGTTTAAATTAGTAGCTCATCCAGTTTACTTTCTTTTTTCATTCAAACCTAGAAAACTCTTTTTTTAAAACCAAATTTTTAAGAAACGTGAATTTGTAAAAATTCAGTATTCTCAGCATTTCCGTGCTTTTACATTGCCAATATTGGGACGATTTAAAAAAGCAATGTTTCAGTTAGTAGCACATCCAGTTTACTTACTTTTGTCATTCAAACCCAAAAAACTCATTTTGAACCCACTTTTCGAGAAAATCGTGAATTTGTAAAAATTCAGTTTTCTCAACTTTTCCGTGCTCTTACTTTGAAAATATTGGGACGATTTAAAAAAGCAATGTTTCAGTTAGTAGCGCATCCAGTTTATTTACTTTTGTCATTCAAACCCAGAAAACTCATTTTAAACCCACTTTTTGAGAAAATCGTGAATTTGTTAAAATTCAGTATTTTTAAATTTCCGTGCTCTAACTTTGCCAACATTAGGACGATTTGAAAAAGCACTGTTTCAGTTAGTAGCGCATCCAGTTTACTTACTTTTGTCATTCAAACCTAGAAAACTCATTTTCAACCTACTTTTCGAAAAAAACGTGAATTTGTAAAAATTCAGTTTTTCTCAACTTTTGTGCTCTAACTTTGCCAATATTGGGACGATTTAAAAAAGCAATGTTTCCCGTTAGTAGCGCATCCAGTTTACTTACATTTGTCATTCAAACCTAGAAAAAATCATTTTAACCTAATTTTCGAGAAAAACGTGAATTTGTAAAATTCAGTTTTCTCAACTTTTCCGTGCTCTAAATTTGCCAATATTGGGACGATTTAAAAAAGCAATGTTTTAGTTAGTAGCGCATCCAGTTTACTTCTTTGTCATTCAAACTAGAAAACACATTTTGAAACCCAATTTTCGAGAAAATCGTGAATTTTAAAAGTTTTCCCGTTTACTTACATTTGTCATTCAAACCCAGAAAAACTCATTTTTTTCCTACTTTTCGAGAAAATCGTGAATTTGTAAAATTCAGTTTCTCAACTTTTCCGTGCTCTAACTTTGCCAATATTGGGACGATTTAAAAAAGCAATGTTTCAGTTAGTAGCTCATCCAGTTTTCTTACTTTTGTCACTCAAACCTAGAAAACTAATTTTGAACCCACTTTTCGTAAAAATTCAGTATTCTCAACTTTGCCGTGCTCTAACTTTGACAATATTGGGACGATTTAAAAAAGCAATGTTTCAGTTAGTAGCGCATCCAGTTTACTTACTTTTGTCATTCAAACCTAGAAAACTCATTTTCAACCTACTTTTCGAGAAAATCGTGAATTTGTAAAAATTCGTTTTTTCAACTTTTCCGTGCTTTTAACTTTTCCAATATTGGGGGCGATTTTAAAAAAACAATGTTTTATTAAATAGTATACGTTCACTTTCTTTTTTTTTCTAACCCAGAAAAATATTTGAACCCACTTTTTGAG
>JANFPS010000276.1:0-20892 GCA_024703675.1 Drosophila nebulosa
CAGTTCCGCCTAAGCCTGCTAGAAACGGCTAGATGAAAGCACTAACCATAGAACACATAGATGGGACAAACTCAAGATTTTTTGATTGCAAACGCTAGCCTAGTCATGGAACCCCAGAGAACTTCGGGAAAACCCGAACGCTCGTACTCTCAATGAGAGCGTAAAGTGGAGAGAGGGCCAAGCAGCTACGAAAATAATTTAGTCTAGCACAGACTACAGAACGGCGAAGGCAGGTCTATGTCGCTTGTGATTTCGTTCTGTCTATGTATGTGTACACTCGTCGGTACATGCTCAGGCTTCGTAGTGTGTGTGTGACGAGAAGTTGTACATCATCGCATTTCAATAGCTCGCTCGACCAAAATTTTTAATTTTCGATAAAACAGCGACAATGCGAGTAGGATATGCCCCTGTCGAAAGAATGCCAAGAAATATTGGCATCAGCTTCGTATGTATCCCGGTGGCTGTACCGATAGAGTGTTCGCTTCGCGATCGGAGTATCCCTGGTTCGATTCCAAACTCGATATCGTTAAAGGAGGTTTTTTTGTCTATTTTTCTTTTTTTTATTTAGTTTTTTTATTCTTTTTGTTTATTTTTATATAAATCATATAATCATTTTTCTATTTATCATTATATGAAAATAAAAAAATAAAAATAAACAAAAAGAATAAAAAAACTAAATAAAAAAAAGAAAAATAGACAAAAAAACCTCCTTTAACGATATCGAGTTTGGAATCGAACCAGGGATACTCCGATCGCGAAGCGAACATTCTATCGGTACAGCCACCGGGATACATACGAAGCTGATGCCAATATTTCTTGGCATTCTTTCGACAGGGGCATATCCTACTCGCATTGTCGTTGTTTTATCGAAAATTAAAATTTTGGTCGAGCGAGCTATTGAAATGCGATGATGTACAACTTCTCGTCACACACACACTACGAAGCCTGAGCATGTACCGACGAGTGTACACATACATAGACAGAACGAAATCACAAGCGACATAGACCTGCCTTCGTCGTTCTGTAGTCTGTGCTAGACTAAATTATTTTCGTAGCTGCTTGGCCCTCTCTCCACTTTACGCTCTCATTGAGAGTACGAGCGTTCGGGTTTTCCCGAAGTTCTCTGGGGTTCCATGACTAGGCTAGCGTTTGCAATCAAAAAATCTTGAGTTTGTCCCATCTATGTGTTCTATGGTTAGTGATGAAAGTTAAAAACATCCATAAAAATGGCCATTTTTGTGTTTTAGTAAAAAATTTTTTTTTGAGAATTGATCGACAATTATCAAGCTCAATAAAGTTTGAAGGCACTTCAAAGTTGTGGCAACATTTATTTGATCTACGCAATCCATAACTGTAAATATATATTAATTTACGTTTAATAAGAAGTCAAAATTTTTAATATTGTGTTAAAATTATGAATTACCGTATGTGTAAAATCGAATTAAGTGTGTCTATGTTCTTTGATTTCCTCAACTTTGATTTTACAATGTTCATTTGACTAAACACTCGTTTGACCACGGTAGAGATAGTAAGCTCAAGACAAAAGTAGCTAGTGATTTAAATCGGTGACTACCTCCCGAATCCACATAATTGTTTGCTTCAGCCCAAAATTTCAAGGTACAATCCGTATTTTCCCATTTCAAAAGATGTATGTTGTTGTACTGCAGAACAAGCTCTTAAAACTGAGTGACAGGTAATTTGAAATGGCTTAGGATTTCAATAACAGAGCCCTTTTTGGCATTCAAAATTTTGTCAACAGAAAAATGGTCGATTTGCTTTAAATATTTTGAAATTTTTTTTGGTAATCTGAAAAAAAAAAGAATTTTTTAGCCATTTCTACTTATTATAAATTATAAATTTCCCGTGAAACCTAAATCAAATTTTTCCCATTCTTTTTTCATGGAAAATTTTTTTCCTTTATTTTTTGAAAAATATTTCGAATGCAAACATAAAGACAAACCCCTTTTTTTACAGTTTTTAAAAACTGTATCAAAACCGTCAACTAGTCTTCGGGGGATATTTTTTTTGGTTTTAAAAAAGAATTTTTTTTCCAAAATCCCAAGATCTTTTAAAAAAGTTTGTTTTCATTTGAATTTTTTTTGGCTTGGAAATTTTTGTTATACCCTGCTTTTCCCGCTTAAAAACGGGTTTTAAAAAACGCCCCAAAATATAACAATTAATTTCATGTGAAAATTTTAAATGCAAGCTTTCGTTTTTTTAAAACCCTTTTTCTTTTGTTGCTGCAAGACAAAATATAGCTTAATTTAAACCCCTGTTTGAAAAATCTGGCAACTGCAGTTTTCAATGGCCATCGTGTTTCCAGACTTGTGGAATTTTAAGGGGGTTTTTTAAATAGAAAAAAAGTTTTAGAAAAATAGAGAAACGAGACTGCAAAAAAAGGGACATAAAAAAAACAAGACGGGACAAACCCCCCAAATACAGATTATTTATTTTTAAAAGGGACAAAATAAAATTTTTTTTGGGAACTATGTATTGAAAATCAAACCATCAAAAAATTCTATTCAAACTTACCTATAAATATTAACAACTAAAAAAATTTTTTAAAAAATTTTGATTGGCGTTTACTGCTTATTTTTACGTAACCCGTTTATTTCGAAAACCCAAATTTAAAAAAGTTTTGTACCAAATATATTTCCAAAAGATTTAAGGAAAAACCCTTTTGTACAGACCGAATTCACTTTTAATTAAAACTGAAGGGCATACGCATTTGTTTAATGTTAAGGACGGTACGACCTTTTAATAAAAGAAAATACGTTTTGATTTGAGCCAACCCTTTAAATTTTCAAAATTTAAAAGCCCAAATTTTTTTATCTTTGACGGGGCGTTACCCTAATGGCCCTTCGAATCTCCTGTTCAAGTGGGACAAGACAAAAAAAAGGGTCAAACTTTTAACTGCCGGGGGGAACTAAAAAAATTAAATTACAACACCAAAAAAAGAAGACCCCGAATGGTTTTTTCCGTTAGTTTTGGAAAGCCATTGGGATGTAAAACAAAATTTTTATTTTTTTGTGTGAAGCTGCTTGTAGCCCCCATATGTTTTTTTTGTTTTTGCATGCCCCTTGAAAGTCGAAAATTTTTGAAACTATCCTTGTTTTGGGCAAATTCTGCAATAGTATTTCCGACTCATCATTGGGTTTTAAATTTTTAAACAATCTTTTAAACGATGGATCTCGAAACCCAGGTGTCCCCCCGGTTTTCTGTTTATATTGAACTTTTGGCATTTAAATGATCCTCTTTTTTTCGGGGGTTCAATTAACGTGAAATTCTTTTTGGGCGATAAAAAAATAAAAAAAAGGGAATGGCAAAAAGGCTTCTTTCAATTTTCATGCTATCAAAAATGTGTTTCCCCACGTTTCAAAATTTTTTAAGCAGTGCTGCATAATTTAAAAAATAATGCTAAAAAAGGCCAGTTTGATCTTAAAAAATTGCTAATTTTCCCTTTCCAGCGGGCCTAGATCAAAATATTTCCTGCTTTTTTTACGGGTTTTAAAAAATGCCAGATTTTCCCGGGGAAAAAACCCCTAATTTTTGGAACCCCCCACGGGGACACCAGACCTTTTAGCGTTACCATTCCCCGGGCGCACATTAGGGAGAAACCAAAAAATATTCGACTAAACTAAAAAACGGACATAAAAAAACTGCGCTCACATAAGTTATAGACATTTTTCTTGATCACATAACATACAATTACAGACGTCAAATGCAAAAAAAATTGTATGTAACATGGTCTTAGTTATGTTCGATGTTAAAAAAAAAATGATGCATTTTTTTGTAAGTGTTTTTGGCTTACCTCCAACACCTTGCTTTTTTATTTTTTGACTTAAAGCCTTTCAAACCAAAATTTAATTTTAAATTTTATAAAAATAATAATTTTGTGGTTATACATACATTAAAAATCAAAAAAAAAAAAATATCAGTCTTTTTGGGGTTTTCCCAACCCAAACCAATAGAGAGGGGCGGGCGCTACCATTTTTTTTTGAATCCCCTAATGGCGGAAGGGTAGACCCCATGTTTTCCCCGGAGAATCAATCGGGGGGGGCCCCAAAAAAAAAGACGTTCATTAAAATTGGGGTTGGCCCCCAAACGGGGAAAACTAGAAAGCATATTTGAAAAGTGGCGCAAAAAAAAAACAGGGGCCCGGCTAGGGGCCCCATTTAATTGGAAAACGCTGCCCCCAAGTGAGAAAAACAATTTTTTTTTCGGCAAAAATAAAAAATGCCGCTCACAGATGAGCATTTGCCGAAGGGGAGTTAAACAAACTGGGGCTTCTTTGGGCCCAGATCTCGGCAAAGCACAGACCATTTAAAATTTGGTTTAAATCAACGGTGCACCTTTCGTGTTTTCCATATTAGCTTACTTTAAACTAGATTTAGCTTATTTTAAAAACAAAATTTGCTTAAAAAAAAAAATTTAAAAACTATTATTTTAAATTTTATGTTGCTTATTTTTAGCTTTAAAAAAAATTTAAAAACAAAACAGATTTGGTTTTTTATTATATTGGGAGTTTTGGGTTTTTTATCTTTACTCGCACTAAAGCTGCATGAATGGCAAAAAAGGGACATTCGAATTAACAACGAAAAAAATGATTTTTGTTTAAAATTTAATGCCCAAAACGTCATGAATTTCAGTGAGTGAATGCGCTCGCGAAAAGGAAATCGGTCGCACAACATTTAAAACCCACAATAGACGAATTTAATTTTTTTGAAAAGCCGGGAAAACTGCCCTTTAGAAAATGCCCTGCCAGATGGCCCGCCTGCTTGCTGGAAAAAATTTTTCGTATTCACCAAGCTAAAACATTCCCAAAATTTGGTTTTTATATGGGACTTAAGATTAAAAAGTACCCTTTTTAATTTTTTTCTTCTATGGGGCCCTATTTGTATCGTTTAAAGGCGTTGGGGTCAACGAAGTCAGCAAACTCATCACTAGGCGAAATTTAAATTTTTGTTGGTTTGGGGGTTATGTTTTCAAAAGTTTGCATAATTTTTATGCACTCGCCAAAAATAGATTTTTTTTCAGTGGGGTGAAAAAATTTAATTAAAATTTTTTTGTCGGTGGGAAAAAAAAAAGGGGCAATGTTTGAAAATTAGATAAATTAGGCTAACCGTGTCAGAATTTGGGTATGAGAGCCCCAACTTAAAGGACTTTTTTATTATTTCCAAAGTATTTACTTCGGCTGACATTTTTTTTTGAAATTTATTTTATTTGGCAAAAAATAAAAGTATTTATAGTTTGGCCCCTTTGAATTTTTTTTTCCTTATAAACGGTTTTGTAAGGTCTATCCAAAACCTTCAATAGATTTCAGCAAGTAATAAAGGGTATTCCATTTGAGTGGGGGCAATAGGTTTTTAAAAAATAATGTTTAATTCAATTCCGAAATTTTTTGAAATATTTTAAAAAACCCAACCCCTTTCGGCCCAAAACGTAAAAAATATTCCCATCTCGGCACAGCATTGATGGCTTTTTTAATTGGGGGTTTTTTAATAAGGGGAAACCACGCAATGGGATTTTGTGAAATCCTGGAAGGCCTTCACCATATTTGATCCACGGTCTGGGCCCCCAACTACGGGATTTTCCCAAATCAATTTTTTCAGCCGAAAGTCTTCGAAATATTTCATCAAATTTTTTGCACTAAAAACAAGACAAGAAAATAGATTTTTTCCTTTTAAATTTGAAAATGGGATAAACAAACCTGTTTCACGTCGTGTCCCTTTATAAGGGTTTCATGGCGATTGGCGGTCAGCCAGCAAAACCCCTTACATAATGGGTGTACACGGGCAAGTAAGACCCTTTTTCAAATAATTGGCGTTTTCCCAAATTTTACTCGTTTTGGCGTAACCCCGGTTTTTGGGAAAATTTTGAAAACTCAATCTTTATAGGACCGATATGGCGCTCATAAAGCGTTTTAAAGTTTTCTATATTGTTGGGGGTGGGGGCAATAACCTTTTTTATGTCCACTTTTTTTTTCCTAAATTGCTCATGCGTTAATTTTGAAGGTTTTCAAATTTTTTTTCAATCCTGAATCACCAACGATTTTTAGAGGGCGACAAATTCGTCCACCCATTCTGTTACGATGCTAAACCGTGCTGCTTTGTTTTCAGGGTTTTAAAAAATCAATTGGGGCCGGGTTCATTAAAAATTTCTCGCGTTGACCAAATAGCATTTATTTTTTTCCCAAGGTTTGAAATTTCTTCCTGTAAAAATTATATACCATAAAAACATATTTTTACAAGCTACAAAAAATTTTGGCCCTTTTGTCTCCCCCCTCGAAACTTCTCCGTTAACATCACTTTTCATTATCAATAAAAAAACAATTATTTCAAAAAACACTAAATTAAAATTTAAAAATAACGCATAAGAAAAAATTTATGGACAAACCACAAATACAAATTGGGTTAACTAAGCACAAAAATTTAAAAATTTACAAACCCAAAAAAAACATTTAATAAATATACATATAAAACCCACATTACCCCAAAAAACATATAAGTTTAAAAAAAAGCAACAACAATTTAAAAAAAAAAAACCCTTTAAAAATTAGTTTGCCAAAACATACAATTTTGTCCGTTAAATATTTTTCATTATGCCCGTCACAATTGTTTCCAAAGATATAAACGATGCTCAAAGTGTGTCTGCTATTAATAGAATAATTCGAGTGTCTTCGGCATTTCCAAAGTCTTCACTCGGCTTTACGCTTTATTTCATCGAATTCACTCGAGTGAACGACCTTGGTTAGGAGTTCCAGCTCACAAAGAACATTTAGCACATTCAATTCATTGTGTGCGTCTTACTCACTCAATTCAATTCAATTCGAATGAATTCATTTTAGCGTACGTTGTGAGTGAAGCCATGCAGCTCTCAAATATATGTATACAGTGTGCCACTAAAGTCACCGTTATCTTGTTATATATCCACAAATCACCAGGTAACTTGGCCAAATTTTTTGTTAAATTTAAAAAATTTTGATGTAGGCATACAAAACAATATATTTTCTCTTAAATAATAGAAAAAAAATAGTAAAATTTATAACTTGATATAATATTATTAATGCAAAACAAACGGAACTTCAATATCTGCTTCAACAAAAGTCTACGTACTCTTACAAACCAATATAAACTTATTAACTATAAGGAACATTATTTTTATGAAAACTTAAAACTTAGTATCTAGTGGGATAACCCTTCATCTTAATCACCTCTTTGAGGCGATTTGGCATTGACATCACCAGTTTTTCTATATAATTTGGATCCATTGCGCACCATCTTGGTACAATGCCTCTCGCAGGAGGTTTTTGTTGGTAATATGGTGCTTCCTAATTTTTTGTTCCAGCATATTCCACACATGTTCAATCGGATTGATATCCGGACTCTGTGGTGGCATCTCCAAAAGGTGTGGAGTGTTGTATGCGAGGAAAAGCCTGGTGTTCATTGCCTTGTGTTTAGGGTCGTTATCCTGCTGAAAGTAGAATTCGGAACCTATTCCCAGCTTCTCAGCGCTGCTCTTTAAATTTTTTTTCAAAATGTCAATGTATACATATTGGTCCATCGCTCCGTCAATTAATTCCAAATTTCCGACTCCTGATGCAGCGATGCAGCCCCAAACCATAATATCACCGCCGCCGTGTTTTACGGTTTTAATCGTATTTTTTGGATTAAGGGCTTCTCCTGGTCTTGTCCATATGCGGAAACGCCCGTCTGAGCCAAATATATTGTACTTTGACTCATCTGAGAAAATGACCTTCCGCCAGAAGTCAATTGGTTTGTCCACATACGCTTTGGCAAACTCTAAGCGCTTTCTCCTATTTATTAAATTTATGAGTGGCTTCTTGCGAGGAGTGTAGGACCTGAAATTGTACGTTTTGATCGCTCTACGGACTGTTTCCGGGTGCACCTCCTTGTCAATGTTGCGACCTAACTCTGAGGCAATCTTCACTGCGCTACAAAACGGATCTTTGTCCACCAAATGCTTAATTGTGCGCTTGTCACGATCAGAAAGTGCAGGTGGCCGGCCCGATCTTTTGTTATTTTTAATGCGCCCCTCGTATTTGAATCGCCCAATGACAGTTTGAATAGTGGATTTGCTTCTACCCATTATTTTAGCTATCTCTGCATACGATTACTGCTGCTTTGTGTGGAGTTCTAGGATTCTTCCACGATCATCAAGGGATAACTCTTTTCGAGGCATTTTTTCTATTAAAATCGAAAATTTTGGCCACCTCAAGCAAAACACGCCAACTATAATGAATTTACTTATTTCTGCACACATGTTTCGAAAATCCCCGTTATTTCTAAGAAGAACGCTGGCGCCAGACAGTTCAAGAAATTAAGAGTACGTAGACTTTTGTATATAAGCGTTGTTTAGAAAATACAATTTATTTCCTGCGTATATAATCATCTATACATACATACATATATGTTTATGTTTATTACTGGCTAACACCAGTATAAGGTTAGCAGTTACATAGTTCTGCAACTGGGTTTATGGTGCATCTTGAAAGATGACAGGGCTTGTAAGCAAGGAAAGGGTTTGAGTCGTAGAAAGATTTCTTTTTTTAACTCTGTCGACTAGGTGTGAATTTATAATTTTTTTAAGGGGTAATATTAAATTAATATTATTAATATTAAATTAAAACATCTGCATGAGTTGCGAAAAAGTGACATTCGAATGTACAACTAAATTGAGTTGAGTGAATATAAGTACAAAGCGGAATGGGTATGAATGAGTGGATAGCCTAAAGAGGATATGCTTTTCGAATGTATTCGAATGTTAAAACGGTTGTTGTTGTTCTTCTGCTCTACAGAAAAAGGAAAGTGAGCACAAAGCAAGGAGTAGAAAATGAATTTTGAAATGGAATAGATTTAAAATGTATTTCACAATATTGGGAAACCTAAAGCAAGGATTGAAACTAGAACATATTAAAACGAAAACAAATACATCAGTTACATTTTTATATTTATTTGGCTTATTACTATTTTATTAAACATACATATATATATATTTTTTTTTTTTAAATATTAGCATGTAAAAACATTATTTTGTTTATGTTTTCCGGGTTTCAATAATTAAGTTTCGGGCGTCTGAAAATGTTCTTTCAGAAGCTGCGCTGCTCGCCGGTATACAAAACATTTTGCAACTTGTTTTATACAACAATGGAAAAAAGGTTTGGTGCATGTCCCACCAAGCCAGTGCATCAAAATTTGTACTGTCTGGAACATTAATACTATAGTAACCCTTTGTTTTCCGTTCCACTTGGCTTTTATTTGGATCAGTGTGTTGAACTTCCACTTAATCAGCAAATTCATCGTTTGCTATTGCAATTTCTGCAAGGTTACACAAACAGTTATTTGAAAAAAAAATCCATGATTACTTTGCAGTCTGTAAATACTGTTTCTTTCTCTGTGGGAGAAAATTGTAATAGTTTATTTGTGGGTGGAAAAAAGAAATAGGGCTATTTTGTGGTATTTTGAAAGGTTTGGTTCACTTAAGGTCTTAAATGACGTCAACATCATTGGAATCGGACAGACAGACTTTCTTTCAATTATTTATGTTCGGAATTACTAAATGAACTGTTGGCCGTTTGCTTGCCTCCAGTTTTTTTGAAACTATTTCAAAAGATTCTAATAATTTGACAACCGAACCTAAGTGGTTGATATTTTTGCCTTCAATTCTATTTGTCTGATTTTTATCTTTAAGTATTGTTGTCAGTTCAATCCAATTATTTTCAACTGACTTAAGGAGGTAGTACACCGTATTCCAATGAGTTGGGCAAAAACTTTTTAAAGAAAATCCCAAGGATGAGTTCATTCATTCCAGATTTTTTTACGAACTTCACCAGCTTGGTGCACGCACTGACCATAGAGCCCAGCTCGGGCACGGCATTAATGCCTTTTTCAACAGCGGGAAACAGTAGTTGGATGTGGTAATAATTTATCCACATCGACATTGAAACCATAAGTTGCACCAACATTTATTAAAAAAGATGCAAATTTCTTAGGGCCGGAATCAGCAATAATTTTTAATGGACGCCTTCCTGCTTAGTATCTGAGTTTACCTCAATTGGGGGAGTTTTTTTTATTTTACTGGCGTTTACTAAATAGCATTTATGTTTAACCAAATTAGATGTGCTACGTGTAAACTTTAGCACTGAAAAACACATTTTGCATGCTACAACTTCAACTAATTCCTGCCCAGTTTTAATTTTTTATTTTTGAAAAAAATGCCAAACTTCGCTTCGACCCCTCTTTTCTATTAAGCTGTACATGCCACTATTCAGCTTCGCCTTTATTTTCAGTGTGACACTTTCTTTCACAACCTATATATTTTAATAAAACTTGATTAAATCTGAAAGAAATTACACACAAAAACATTTATGGACAGGTCACAAGTAAAAAGTTCTTAAACTAATCGAAAAGGAAACAATGTTATTAATAAAAGCGCATAAAATATAAAATAATAACAAAACAAACGAACACAAAACCAACAAAGTACTCTTGAAATACTTACTTTTCGCTTTGGCTATTTTTCTCTCCTTCCTTTTTCTTTACTGCTAAACTTCGACACTCCACACGAAAAAAAAAATACACGAAATACAATGTATGTATGTTCTGTGATACCCGAGTAGTTCGAATGTTTTCAGCATGTCTCATTCTCACTCAATTCGCTTTGCATGACTGTTAAAAAATACCACTACTCTATACACATTCATTCATTGTGTGCTTCTCACTCCATTTAAAATTTTTATTAAATATTCCCCTATAGCTCCTTTTATGACCAATCGGTTGAAAAAAAAAGCGATTTGAAATTGAAATTTTTTCGATTTTTTTAGAAATATTGAAAAACAAACTGGGCGCTTTTGGGGTAAGTCCCGACGTTTCAGCTGGAATCGGAAAAACTATTTTTAATTTTGGCCGCCCATGGGAACAATCAGAGAAAATTTAAACATGGCCCCTGGGAAAGGTACGGGATCTTCCCCTTTACCCCGGCCCTTATTTTGTTTTTAATAAAAAGAAAAAAGAATGTTAGAACAAAAAATGTTTTTTTCATAAATTAAAGAAAAAAATTAAAAAAAAATAAAAAACTAAAAAAAATTTTCTTCTAATAAAAAATCAACAGATTTTTAAAATAGGGTTGTTTTTTGGTTTTTTTTAGGTAGGTGTCTTTGCCCCCTGAAATAAAGGGGTTTCTTATCTTAAAATTAAATTATGAATAATATTTTGTATTTAATAGAGAAACGTAAAATTTTTTCCTTTTGGGAAACTAATATATTGTTATATTGTTTTTGGACTGGGAAAAGATCCTCTGATACCCTCCAATGGGCATAATCCCTTTTTTAACTTTTTTTACAGCAAAAACCAAATGAAACCACCCCCCCCCCTTTATCCCCGGGCTGCCGGTAAGTAATACCAGGAAACGCAGTTATTAAAAAAATAAATTTCGCATTTATCCAGTGCGGAATTTTTAAAATTTTTTTCGCTTTGTTTTTACTCGGGATCCAAATGGCTTTTTTACAAAGTACAAACTCAAAAAATTTTGTTAAAACTTTTTTTACTTAAGAATTTTCCGCCGTGGGTGCTTTTCCCTTTTGGGGTTTTGCTCCGCAAATAAACACTTTGCCGACGATGTTTCAGTTTAGGGGGGTTGGCAAATTTTCCCCAATCTACCCAAAAAAAAAAAAAAAAATGAAAGTATGTGAAAACTGAATTTTCTATTGTAAATCGAATTTCGGGTTGGTTTTTAATTTTGGGTTTTTTTTTTTCCCTAAAATATTTTTTATTCTTTTTTTTCGACATTTTACCAAAAAATTTTGTCCCAAATCTATTTGCGTAACAACCCTCCCAGAGGAACGTACGATGTTAAAAAACAATTTCCTTTCGCCCCAACTCACCCTTTGGGAAAATTTTTTGTTTTGTTTCGTTTGTCCCCGGGTTATTTTCCATGAAATCCCCATTTGCCGTTTAAAAAATTTAAATTTTTTTTTTAAAGGGTTTTCATTGACCGTTGCAACAACATCAGCTTGAAGCTCTAATTGGCTCGAGACTGTGTAAATCCAATAAACTTTGAAAGATGATTTTCTGGGAAAGGATTTTCCCCAGAATTTTTTGCAAAAAAATCTAGTTTTTTTGGAGCCAAAAATGCATTGATAGTGGGGAAAAAAATTTAAAATTTAATATTTTTGCTGTTTACAAAATTTCCGTATCAGCAGATATTGATGCCGACTAAATTTTTGAGCTGACTTAAACATTTTTAAAAATTTTTAAAAGGACAAAAACACAAAATATTTTTTTAAAATTTTTCCCAAAAATAAAAAAAAAAAACCCCTTTTTAACTTCGAAACCCCCATTGAAAAAATTTTTTAAATATTTTTCAAAAGTTTTGGTGAAGTATAAACTTTTTGGAGACATTTGCTTTTTGGTTTTTTTCGACGTTTTTTGGGACTTTTTTTTGTTTTTTTGGGCCTCTGGGCTAAAAACCACTGGGGCGGTGGTGCCCAGGGAACCCTTTTAGATGGTCCGGGGTTTTTAAATCGGGTTACACGATTTAAAGTTATGCCCCTTTTGGTTGACAAAAACTCTTGAAAAGGGTTTAACCAATTATTTTTTGTGAATAAATGAATATGAAAAAATATTTTTTCGAAAGTTTTGTAAAAAAAATTTTTGCAAAAACTTGGGGGATTTTCCAAAAATTGCCTTCGGGGAAAATACAAGCGAGCTCCACCAATCGCGAAGGGTTTTGAACACCCCTTGGCACACTTTTTCACAAGAGTTTTCCCGGGGAAAGGTTGACCCGGTAAAAGGGGCCAAAAAAAAAATTTTTCCCTTTCAGTTTTAAATGGCTTCACGAAATTTGACCCCTTTTAAACCCACCCTTAAAATAGACACAAAAGCTGGGGTTGGGCCCCTTAAAAAGGGCCTCAATTGCCCTATTCGGGTACCAAATTTCGTATGGGTAGTTTTCCCCCAGGGAAGGGCTCGTTTTTTCTCGGGAAAACTTGTTCCTCAAAAAAATTTTAAAACTTCATCTAATTGCAACGGGGGCAAGCCCCGTGCAAAGGGGCCCAAAGTTTTAACGTGTTATGAGAAACGCTCAAAAAATTTGCAAAACTGTTTGGTCGAACCCGACCCCAAAAACCCCTGGCACAAGTTTTTGATTTTGGGGGGGGTTTTTCACTTTCCCAAAAAAAATTTGCACAGTTATTTCGTGCAACTGAAACCCAAAACCCGTTTGGAAATTTTGTGGGAAAAAAGGGGCCCCGACCGAGGGGGTTTGATTCCCCCAAAGGGGAAAACAAAAATTTTCGAAATTAAATTTGAAACAGTGTTCACGGGGTGCCGTGATAAATGAAATTTTTGGGCTGTTTTTTGAAAAAAACGCTTTTAAAAAACCCAAAAGGCCAAAAGGGTTTGAAAGGGCCCACAATGTTTGGGGGGACTAATTTTTCCTCCCCTAAAAAACGAGGAGGACCCCAAAAACGAAATTAGAATAAAAATTTTAAAGGGCCCATTTTTGGTTACTAAGTCCTGGAAAGGGGAAGGTATATTTTATATAAAAAAAACGATTTTTAAAATACGGGTCAAAAGACATTAAAAAAATTTTTCCCTGATAAATTTTGGGATTTTTTGATAAATGAAAATCAGATTTTATCAGAAATAAATTGAAAACGGGAGGTTTTTTCATCCAAGTGAGACAAATAAATTAATTTTATTTTTTTTGTTTTTTTTTGAAATTTTTATAAAACTTTTATTGGAAATTCTTTTTTTGTGGCACACTTTAATTTAAAAGTTAAGAAAAATACTTTTGTTTTTTTTGGGGTGAAGTGCTTTATTGAAAAGAAACAATTTTTAATTGTTTTTTAAAAATTTTAAAGTAAATTTTTTAAATGAATTTTTTTTTAAAAAAAAAAAAAAAGAAGAAGATCCCCTTTTAGGGTTATGGTTAAGAATAAAAGCTTAAGTTCAGTTTCTGTTATTTAAACAAAAATTTTTCCTTTTTAACTTTTAAAAATTTTGTTATTACACGAGGATGTTTTAAATTTTCCAAAAAGGTTATCCGTCTATTAGCACGATGGTTATCAGTTCTAAGGCGGGCCCATTTTTTATCCGCCTAAACAGACGATGAATTCAGTTTTTGAATCTTTTGTTACGTTAAAAAAATTTGAATTAAAATTGGAAAATAATACACGAGGAAAGTGTTCCCAAAGGGTTTGGAAAAGGCCCCTTTTTCCCCAGCGACTGTATTTTATTGTTGTTGCGTACTGCACGTAAAGCGCTGTGGGGTGTGGTGCTGGGGATGGGAATTCTGGGTTTTTTACCAGTTTCCAAATTTTTTCATCATATTAGTATATTCATCAGCCGCTAATTTTGGTCCTTTATTGGTCCCCTGTTTTTTTTTCGCTTTAAAGAAGTACCTTTTTGCGAGACGACAGCGCTTTTCGGCCCTGTGTGGTTCGGGAAATATGCTAAGGGGTAAAAAAAATTGGGGGTTGTCAGGCAGTTTTTCAAAAAAAAAAAAAAAAGGAAGCTTAAAAAACCGAAACCCCGTTCGCTAAGTACGCGACTAAAGGACCAAATCGATGAAATTCCCAAGAAAACCCCAAAAAAAATAATAAAAAACTTGTCTTTTAAACCCAAAAGCTACGTAGGGGGCGTCCCTAATTAAGAAAACAAAGTGGGGGTGTTTGGGAAAAAGGATGCCAAAAGCGGGGATGGGTCCTTTGCGTTTTGGGCAACTTGGTAGGTTCAATTGCGCGTTTTGCCAAAACATATTTTTTTTTTTCAAATTTTTGAATTTTTCAATTTTAAATTTTTTTCTGTTTGTTAGGTTCTAAAAGGGGAAAATTTAAATGTTTTTTTGCAAAAATAATTTTAAAATTTATTTTATTTTTTTTTTATCAAAAAATTTTTGGCCCAAAATTTTAACCCCCGAAATCGAAACCCCTACCATAACCACACCCCCCACAAAACCCAAAAACCCTGTTTAAAAGTCGTTTTGCAAAAACATGATGAATTTAAAAAAATACATATCCCCTTTGGCCATTTCAACACAATATTTGTATTTTTAACAATATTAAATTTATTAAAAGAATTGCTCCTATATATAAGCATTGTTTAGAAAAAAACCAATTTTTTTTTTACCGCGTTTTATAATCATATATACATACATACCTATATGTTTTTTTGTTTATTTAAATGGCTAACCCCCCAGTTAAAAATTTGCAGTTACATAGTTCCCCCAACTGGGTTTTTTGGGTTTCATCTTGAAAGATACGGGGCTTTTTAAACAAGGAAATCTGTCGACAAGGGTTTGGGAATTTTTAATTTCTTTTAAAGGGGTTTTATTGATCCACATATCCCCTTACGTGAGTCCATGTTGAGTCGTTTTCGCTACGCCTTTTGGTTTTTTTAGCCCGGTAAATTTTTTTCCAAAAGTACATTTTTTTTAATATTGTATGTACATTTTTAAAATTAAAGCTTAATCTAATTTCGCTTCTGTGTCCCAAAGAAAAAATAAAAAAAAAGGGAGGACTATTAACGGGCTGCAAAGTAAAAATTTTATCGTTCCGACATTAGTTCCTTCCCAGGTTTTAATACTGGGTTTCCCCAAATATTTTTGCCCGATTACCGGGGTTTTTTAGGGGTGGCCTCCTATCAACCATTTTTGGAACCCCCTTGAGGGGGACCCACAACCCCCCCCCTTTGGGTCAATATCCCCGTACCCAAAAGGGTAAAAGACCAATTATTTAAAAACCCCCAAAAATATGTAACAGGCAGAAAAAAAGCATTTCCGACCCCATAAAGTATGTAATTTTAACCCCACGGCCAGGGGATAGCCCCCAAAACAATTTCCCAAAAGTAGAGGGGTTCGACAAATGCACCCTTTCTCATTGCCTTTTTTTGCCCAAGGGCAGCGTTGTTTTCAAACCCGCAGAAATTGAATAGTGAGAGCCCCTGCTAACAAAACGTTTTATCATGGGGGTCCCTAGCTAATGCGAAAGCTAAACGGAAAGCGTAATGGCTGAGCCAAGGGACCCCAAAGGGCCCCTAGAGGCGGGAAAATTGCAATGCCCGAAAATTGGGGGGGAAAGGTTAAGTTAGTTTTGAAAACCTTTAAAAAGGGGGAAATTTTATAAGTTTATATTTTAACCCCCCGCGAAATTTCAACTTTACCGTTTTATCAGGGGCGCTTTAAACCTTTCAAAAGGTTTAGCAACGGTAAAACGGGCACTTTTTTCTTTTCTTCGGGAGGGGTTTTCCCTTTGTTTTTCTTTTTGGTTTTTTTGGGGTCGGGTTTGGGGCCATGGGATTGGGGGCGTGATGGGGAGTTTTTTAGTTAAAACTTAACAAAAAATTTTTTGTAAATTTAAGGAAAGTCATTTTTTAGTACAGCGTTTGCGATAAATCGCTTAAAAAAATATTCACCCGGGACCTTTTGGGCCCTTTAAAAAATTTTTTTTATTGTCTGAGACAAGGCCAGCAATTTAAAGGGACAGTCCCTCTCCCAAACCCAATCTTCACCCGCCCCAAAAGGACTGGAGAAAATTATTTTGGGGCCCAACGGGTTTTTATAACTCACTCCCGAAAATTTCTCGTTTAAATAAATAAAACAGAAAAAGAAGCAAAACCAAAACCAATAATTAAAAAAAAAATTGTTTAATTCATATAGTCAACCTAAATTACGAATTAAACTAAAGTTTAATCAAAATTGAAAAAAAGCAAAAATCAGAGTGCATTTGAATCAAGCCAAAATAAAAATTGTGAAGCACAAAAACAACAAAATCAACACAAGGAAATTTGCAGAGTTAGCAAAATGTACTGGTGAGTCGACTGTTCAATTAAAATTTTCTTTATATGTTTTGCAATCCAAATAATCACGCGGGTCAATTACAATACTGCCCCCCTTGCCCAAACGAAAATAAATCGGCCCATTTCCTCCTGAAAAGCATTCAAACAAAATTCTCGTATTGTCTCCTTTCTTGCCAAGTGAGCTAATTTCAGTTGCCTCTATATCATAAGTTCGGCGCGCCGAATGAGTTGGACAAAATATATGCAAGAGACGGAAAGTGACTCGGACTTAGAGATCCGCAAGTTTGTAGAAAGTGTTGAGAAGAGTGTAGAAATAAAATGATGATGAACGAAGGACAGGTACAGGTACAATCACAGATCAATATACTTAAGGGGGAAATAAACAGCCTCAGAGCGGTGGCTCCCGAAGTTAAAACCTTTGAAAGAATCAAAGTTATGCCGGATGTTACCCGCGACGAGCCATAAAACATAGTAAAACCCCTCCCGGATTTTCACAGGTCCCCAAAGGGGGAATATGTAGCATGGCCAACAGGCCGCTACAGATGTCTATGAGCTATTCGCGCTATACGACGGTAGCTCGCGACATTTTCCAAGCCGTTTTCAATTAAAAAAAATAAATTTAAGGGCACCGCCAAAAGCCATTTGTTCTCATACAACACGTACTCAATTTTCACTCTATTATAGTCCGCCTAGATTTCACGTATGCTGACAAAACTCCGGTCCGTGTGTTGCAGCAAGAGTTAAGCATTTGTAGGCTGGGCGAAATGTCCTTGATGCAGTTTTACGACGAAGACGAAAACGGCTAACCCTTATAACAAAAACAAAACCATCATGGGCGAACGACGCGGCAAACAGCCGCGGTGCTTAATGAAAAATATAGAGACGACCCCTCTCCACACGTTCATAAATGGGCTGAGAAGGCCCTTTTAAAGCGGTTGTTTTCCAGCCAGGCCCAAAAGGGCTTGCCCTCAGCCTTGGCATTTGGGCCCGAGAGGCGGAGCAAGTATAGAAAGCAGCATTTTTGCCGCAAATTATGCTCGATCAGTTGAAGGAAAAAGGCACTTAGCACTAAAGAACAATATGACAGGCCACGAAATAAAGAAAAGGCCACGATGCAAATGTGGCCAAACCCACACTATATCAAAAGTCAGGGCTCAGCCAAGCACAACAAAAACTGGCAGGGGCAACCCAGGAATCATAATGGGTCGCAGTCTCAGCAACCGGAGCATGTCGACCCTTCGTTGTCTAAATATAAACAGCCCACTTATTATAACAATACGGGCGGCGAGCGGGCGGGAACGTCAGCAGCAAATCAGAAAAACCGGCACGCCTCCGAGAGAGGCTCGGGACAAAAGCGGCAAAGAATCAATAACCTAGTGCAGGTGTTGCCATCGGCAGAGCAATATGAGAACAAGGCAGGCCCAGAGGATAAAGATTTAGAAGATGATTACGAAAAGGAAAGTGAGGCAGACTCAGTCAATTTTTTGGGGAACGGTCCCACCTGCTGTTCATCGAGAGACAGCTGGCGGGGAAAACATTTAAAATCTTGATAGTTGTGGAGCAGCCAAAAACCCATGTTAAGCCCCTAAAGAAGCTAGTTGGAATAGTTTGCGGCTGACTCCCTTTTTAAGTTAGCTCCGTGCACGGAGTTAGCACATTAGATTTGGAAATGTCAGTTGCAAGTTTTCGGTAAACCAGGGACCTTTTTCTTTTTCCCTATATTAAAAAGCTTTGATGCCATCATTGGCCATGACTTCCAAAAGGAAGTCAAAGCAAAAATCGTTTTTCTCAGCGGGAAACGATAAAAAATTTGGTCCACCGTGGAAACAACTAAAAAAGGCACGTGGCCGCGACGTCAACTTCACTAATGAGTGAAATAGTGGTCCCCGAAGCATAAAGGGAGAATTTTTAAAAAAAAATAAGCTAAAAAACTCGAAAGTGTTCGCCACAAACGGCGAAACCTTCCCTTTTTAAACTTCAGTGGTTGCCACCATACGCCCCCCTGCAAAAAACCCCCTTTTTCACAAGTTTATATCACACCCGAGGGGGCACTGATTTTGTGAACAACGCAATAAAAGAGTTGTTAAGGAATGGGATAATAAGCCCCTCGAAATCCCGATAACAGCCCCACTGGATAGGGGAAAAAAAAAAGGCTATGACGGGGAGGGAAAAAGAGAAAAGGTTTTGGTCATTGATTTCAGGAAACTGAATGAAAAGACTTTTTGATGATAAATCCCCAAATGCCCAGCACCCCCATGATCCTGGTAATTTGGGGAAAAGGCCAAGTACTTTACGACTTTTGATCAAAAGTCAGGCATCATCAAATTTTCCTAGCGGAAAACGCCCGCGAAAAAAAACGCCTTTTGGGTAAATAACGGGAAATATGAGTTTTTTCCCATTGCCTTTGGTCTAAAAAATCTGGCAGCATTTTCCAAAAACAAACGATGACGTCCTACGGCCAAATCGGCAAATCTGTTATGTCTACTAGACACGTAAAAATTTTCTCGGAAAACGAAGTCGACCACGTCAAACACATGATGGGTCTTAGAAAAAAAAATACGAGGCTAATATGAAGATCCCAAGGAAAAACTAACTTTTCAAAGAAAGCGTGGAAATTTTTGAGTTTTTATCGGTCGAGAGGCGGGGCTAAGTCTGATCCTGAAAAGGTCAAGGCCATAGAACATTTTCCAGAACCTGAAAATCTTTTTTGTTTCGCCGTTTTTGGGCCTCGCAAGTTATTACAGGTGCTTTTAATTCGGGTTTTTGGGCCGACATAGGAAAAGAAGTTGGTTTACTCTCCTTTACATAACTGTTAAAAAACAGTTTCGGGGGAACGTAGAAATGCTCCCCCCATTTTCCCACAGCACATCTAAGGGGCAGGTAAACGCTTTCACAGACCTGCGGGAAAATACCCGATCCCTTTTGAAGTTTGAACTCAAAAAAGCACCTTTTCCAGTTTTTTTTACGGCCAAAAGGGAATATAACAGATCAGTTTTTTTGGAAACAAAAAAGAGGCCCGTAGACGTCGCTTTCCCTTTTAAAGCCCCGGGTTACCCCTAAAATTTTTTGCGCACAAGGTGCAAGATGCGCGGGCCCAATTTTAATCAACCGCCGTTTAAGCCCTGGTAGGCACCAATAGATTTTTCGTTTTGGGAAGAGAAAGTGGGGGTTGGGAAAACAATCGAAGACTGGGAAAATTTAAACTTGACTCCCCTCTACACGGGGGAAAAACAAATTTGAAGCGGACCTCGGACGACGGTTTTAAATGGGGGGGGAAAGGGGGCGTCCATAAGGACAACTTTTGAAAAGCAAAAAAAATTTTTAAGATCCCTTTTCGTTAATTTTTTTATTTTTTTTTTTCTTTACCAAGGGTCCTTTGGGGGGGTAATGTTATTTTTTACTGTTGCGAGGGGCCCGTATAAATGATTACTCTCACGCAGCCCTATTTTTCCAATAGAAAGGGGGTTTGAGGTAATTATAGGGGACAGTTTCAAATATTTAAGACATACGATTAACGTGACCAAAAATTATAAAATCTTTGAAAAAACAAAAAAGTTGTCCGAGTTCTTCCCACTTACCCCATGCGAAAGTGTTGCAGTCCGATTTTGGGGGCACTGGGGAAAAACCCGCTGTCTGTGTTTAAAAGTCCACCAAGAACTGCAAGGAGGCTTAAACTTTTTTTGGGGCCCGCGCTAAAAATAATTCCGGGACGCCGGACCATGTGACTGGGAAAAATCAGGGGTAATCGAAGGGAAAAATTGATCCTTTCCACCCAAACAGCAGAGGGGCCCTTTTAAACCCCTCGAACCACGCCCAAATAAATGGGAAATGAACCCGGGCCCAGTTAAAAAGTTAATAAAAGCCGGTTTTTTTTCCCTAAGGGGGCGGTTTTATACGCGCATTTGTTTGAAAAACTGTTGGGGAAGGAAAAAGGGGGGGGGGGGGGCCTCGGGAAAATTTAAAACGTCATAATCTCGATTTTAAAATTGGGGGAAAGGGTATAAAAATTTTTAAAAACCCTTTTTCCCTCGAGGGATTTTTTAATATTGGGTCCCAACCCCTAAACATAGCTTTT
>JANFPS010000277.1:0-20793 GCA_024703675.1 Drosophila nebulosa
TGTGGTTTATTATTAAATTTTTCGTTTTTTCTAGTTGCATCTTTGATAACTCTATTGAAAATTTCAAAAGGCTGTTTACACCCTTATCTCATTGGGGATACTCTTTATTATTGTCCTTACTCTCTTTGGGAAATTTGGTATGAAAAAATTCCAAACTCTCATTCGGGGAAATTTCACCTTTTCATTCCTTATTTCTCTTTCCGGGAATTTTCCCCCCCCGGTGCAAAAACATTCTAATTCTCATTCTGGAAATTCCCCTTTTTCATTACCTTTTCCCTTCTTTCTTGGATATTTGGTACACAACATTCCATACTCTCTTTTGGGAAATTACTTCAAAATTTTTCAATTTTTTTGGGGAAATTCAATTTTTACTTCACCCTTACTATAATCAGTAGTCTTTTTAACGCTCTTGCAGTAGTTTTTCTAATCATTCTTCTGAAAATTCATTCAACTGTGGAGTATATGGTACATTTAAATGGTAACTGATTCTTTTTAAGTAACAAATCTCGAATATCGTTTAGAAAAATATTCCCTACCATTATCGATGTACGGGTTTAATAATTTTTCGGGTTTGAAGTGGTAAACTGAATAAAAAAACTACATAGAATTTTATCATCAATTTTGGGGGTTTTAATTTAAAAAACCGCGGGACACAGAAGTAAAAAAAAAAGGGCCCTCTATTATATTTTCTTTATTTTTAATTTGAAAAAAAAGGAATCGGGCTTTGTTTTCCATTAAAAAAGCTTTACATATATAACTGTAGGATTAATTTTACCAAGTAGTTTTATTATTTAAAAACAAATTCTTTTTTTTTTTGAAATTTTTTTCCCCCTATCCCCATAGGGGCCCAAATCTTTAAACCCTTTTAATTTATAAAAATTTTCATTTTTTATATAAAATTTTATATTGCTTTGAATTAAAAAATTGCATTTTGCATCCCCTGAGTTTTCGGCAAAAATTTAATACCCCCTTTTGGTCAATTTAATTTCCAGACTCGTCAAAAACTATTGTCACTCCAGCCCTTTTGTAGTCTTTAACAGAGATGGATTTTCTGAAAACTTCTTTCAGTAAACGCATTTTCTAGGTTATTGGTCCCCCATTTTCAAGACGAACGTTTCCCACGTTTTGTGGAAAAAGGGATGTATTCCCCTTTCCCTTGGCGTAGCAATCTTCACTGGATTGAAGTTCAGCAGAATCCATAAAAAGTGGGCTATTTATTTTCTTTTGTGGTCGGATGCAACCCCAGTCAAGGATGAAAATTTAAAATTTGTTTTTTTTTTTAGGGGGGATTAGGGGATAAATTACTTTTGACGAACGTATACAATCACGGCGCGATAACACAAGTCTTTCGATAGACTGGTGTTCCCACGCCCTGCAGCAGGTGTCGCGCTCTGCGGCGATGACGGGGAACCGCATAAAAAACCCATTTATTCGCGCGCTGAGGGTGTGATATCTGACATAAAAAAGTCAGCCATAAAACCGAGTGGACAGTTGACTCCCATAGTGTGTCAAACTTTGGGCGCAATCGGTTCAGTAGTTTTGAATCCATAGATGTTGAGAAACGAACATAACATTTATAGATATAGAAGATGTTGGTGTTCAGAACAGCTTCACCCCAAAATATTCTGCCAAATTTGCACCATTGAACCATCGGCACGAGCCTTTTCAGTAATTGGTTTTTACTTTCTTTCTGAACTCCTTCAACTGTGGGAAATAGGGTACAGTTAAATGGTAACTGTTTCCCTTTTTAAGTACAAAAAATCTGGCATACGCTAAAACAAATTTTCCCCTACCATTATCGATGTACGGGTTTCAAAAACTTCCCGGTTGAAGTGCGCTTAAATTTTTTGGGCCACAAAGTCCTTACAAAATTAAAAATACATCTGTTTTATTTTTTATTAGGTTGTAGCAGTTCCGAAATAACATTAAAAAATATTTTTGAAATTGGATACAATATTTTTTGCGCAACTTTCCCAAGTGCATTCCCCCCTTCCCAAAAGTAAAATGCCCCCCCCATGAGTGATGGTGCTGGAAATTGTTTTGGGTGGGCCAAAATATAAAAACGCGGGGGCCGCTCGGGCCCCAAAATTTTCAATATGATACATCCTCACTCTCCCGCTGCGGGGGCCCTAAACCCCTATTTACTCTTATGTAAACTTTAAAACTTAACATAAATATGTTTATACAAAAGTATACCGCTGCTCTGCCTGCATTACTGGCAGCCCCAGCTACGCGGTTTTTAGCTATCCCTTACCCAAATTAAAAACAAAATTAAAAATAAATCAATAAATTTAAAACTTAAAAACAAAGAAGACCTACCCGATTTTTCCCCTTTTTTTTAAAAATAAAATAAATACTCTGCTCTGGGGGAAACTGGGGAAACCTACTACATGGGACCGTGAAAGTGGTAAATTAAAGCGAAGCAGTGACCGGGCCCTACTACATGCAAAAAAAAAGGGGAAAAAATAACGAAATGGCCCTTAAAAAAAAAAAAAGAAATAAAAAAAAAAGGGCCCATAAATATTAATCTGGTAAGTAGAGTAAGGGAAGGAATCGGGTGTGGCAATTTAAATTTAAAAAGGGCCAGGAGGGCTGAAATTTTGAGGTTGCAAAAAAACCCCAAAATAAAATTGTTTGGGAAACACCTCGATTTAAATTAAAACGCCGGGGGTTAAAATTTGAAAAAAAAAAATTTAAATAAAAAAAAAAAGACCACAGCCATAACCCCCATATTCTAAAACCCAAAAACGGGGAAAAGCCGAAATCAAAAACAAAGCCCCCACCTGTGAAAAAAATGTACCGCCCTTTAAAAAAAGCTGCCCAGGGGGACTGCGAGGGACCCCCCCTATCCCCCATATTGCGAGTTTTACCTTTTGGCCATTGCACGGGCCCAAAGGGATGAAAGCCTGTGCAAGTCCACCCCTAAAAAATTTGAATCTACCAGTGCCGCCAGCCCCGGCCCCCCACAAAAAAAAAAAGGGAGGAAAAAACCTGGGGCAGCCTGCCCCGGGCATCGTCTGGCGCATAAACCAAAACCCAAAGGAAACTATTGAACCAAACAGCGTTAAAAAGGAACGCACAACAATTTTTTTTCTTTTTAACTATGCACTGCGTTGGGAAAATTTTTTTTTAAAATGCATTTTACGATGCATATTTTTTTTTGTAATTATAAAAAACTAGGGTCCCAATTGAGGGGGCTTTGAAAGCTCCCCGTTAGATGGGGCCTAAAAAAACCATACCAAAAAAAAGGTGGGGAAATATGAAAAAAAAAAAAGGGAGAAAAAAATTTTAAACAAAAAAAAAAAAAAAAAACCCCTTAAAAAAAAAACATTATTCAACATTTCTAAAACACAAAAAAAAAAAACCCCTTTTCAATCGAATGTTTGAAAATGGGATATCCCAAGTTTGATGATAAAATTAATAAAACCCAGAAAGGGGGGACTAATAGATCCCAAAACAGGGGACCCCACTGAAATGTAAAAACCAAGATGGGAATAAAACAATGTAATCAAAAGACCAACGAATGCACTTTTACAAAAATTGTGGTAAAAAATGAGGGCATATGTTTTAAAAAGAATAAAAGGGTTCACAATAAATGTGTAAAAAAAAAGAGCCAAAAAGCCGTGCAAAGATCTGGAAAAAGATCAAAAAAAGACATTAGGGCAAAATTTTTTTAAAACAGTGCTTTCAAAAAAAAAAAACATTAATATCAAAAAGGCATTTTTTCCCAATTTTAAAAAAAAAAAAAGGGAATTATAAAAAAAAAATTTTCCCCAAAATTTAAAATTTCAAAAAAACAAAAATATATTATACAATTGTTGAATAGATACTTCGGGGACGATAGATTTAGGGGCCCGGTTAAAAAAAAGATTATTTATGAATGGGAATAGAAACGAAAAAGAATAGTATGAAAAAGAATAGAAACAAAATTTGGGTAAAAAAATAAAAACTTTTTTCCCCCGGTTTTCCCGGGTTTAGACTCGGGCAAATAGATAAAAATTTAAAAGGGGTTTCCCTCCAAAAAAAAGTCCCAAATGAAGATACCAAAATAAAAAAAAAATTTTAAAAAAAAAAAAATAAAAAAAATTTTGGGAGGAGGGAAATTTGGGAAAAATTTTTTCTCCTTTTCCAAAAAATATAAAGAAAACTTTAAAAAAATCATACAAATGCGAAAACGCAAAAAAAAGAAATATACAAAGAAAACAATAACAAGCACGCAAAATTTCTATTTGTTTCTTTCAACAAAGCAAAAAATTTTAGTGCATTTTTAAATAGAAAGAAACATAGGTAAAACAAACGGGTTTCAAAGATTTTTAATTTTTTGGGATCGGGTTTTACGTAAAAAACCAAATTTTTCTATAAAAAAAAAATACGATCTAGAAAATATAGGACCTACTTTACTTAATTCACCCCCCTGAGCATGGGACACCTGTAAAAAGGAAAAAAAGACCCAAAAGGGGGAAGAATCTGAAAACAAGCGGGGAAAAAAATAGAAAAAAAAAAAAGATCTAAACGATCTAAAAATTTCCCTGCGTATTAAGATTACCCGATATAGAATTTTTTTGTCTGAACAAAAGGGAAAACGAACCCAGATTTAAAAAACTAATACAAAGTGCCAAAAACCCAGGGACTGACACAAGGGCAAATTTAAAAATCCCCCGACGGCATATATAAAGATATAACAGGGCTATTCCCGAATTCAAGGGTTCCCAAAATGCAACTGCAAAGATTTGTGAGGGCCCCTGAGTTTGGTAGATATGATAAAAGGGGGAAAAACTTCGAGAGCAAAAAGTTTGTTGGGTGATAAAATCAAAAATTTTTGGGCCCAACACTATATGAAGTCCAGAAAGAAAATTTCAATTAAAGGCAAAAAATAAAAAAATTTTGCCAAGGCACTGTAATTGGTAAAATTTTTCCAAATTTTAAAAGGGGCCAAATTAAAAGAATCCCAAACTAAAAGAGAGTAAAACCGTTTTGATAAATTCAAAATCGGAAATGGGACATTTTAACCCCAAAAAACCCTTAAAGCTGGGGATATCGATGAAGGTATCCCCAGAAACCCCTTGGCTTTTAAAAGAATACACAGCGATGCTATAGAGGCAATGTTTGGGAAAATTTTGCGAACAATCTAGAACAAAAACTATACTACCCCTCGGAAATTTTCAAAACCTTTGGCCCGAAGCAAAGCAAAGTCTTACAAAAAATTACTGAGAAAAACGGGAATCCAAATGCGGTGCTTTTTTCCCCCAAAAAAAAACCGTGGCAATTTAAAAATACCAAATTTTTTTTTACCCGGGGAAAAGGCAAGGACGTGGTTATTTCCCAAAAAACTCCCAATAATAACAAAAAAAAGGCCCCCAAAATTTCCCCGAAAAACCCGAAATGAAAACCCCAAAAGAGGGGAAACAGGGTTAAAAGCGGGAAAAAAAATAGAGGAAACCCAAAAGGAAAATAACCGAAAAAACCCGGTTTTTTACCCCCAAAAACGTTGGGAAAAACACAGAAGGGCTTGGGAACTCCAAACATTTTAGATACCCAGCAATAAAGAATAAAAAATTTCTTACCTTCACTAAGTGGCAACGGGGAAAAAATTTTAGTATTTTAAAAAGACAAAAGGGTTTCCGGGAAAATTATTTTATCGTAAAATAAAATAAAAAAATCATAAAAAATTCAAGGAATTAGCAAAAGTAAACAAAAATCCAAAAAAGGGGTTTATTTCCCTGTCAAAAATAAAATTTTTTAAAAATTTACAAAATCCCGCATGACTTTCATATTTTTAAATTTAACCCAATTCGCTATTCCATGGGGTTTGGAAAATGGGAAAATCGTTTTTATAAGAAAAAAACAACTGAAATTTTAAGACTTTAACCCGCCGAAGATTGGTTAAAAAATTAGACCAAAAAACCAAAAAAATTCCCGATATATGTACCCAATATGGGACAGTTCGGGTAAAAATTCAATATTTTTTACCAGCAAGATCCCAAGTTGCCCCGAAAAATCGAAAAAAAAATTCATAAAAGGGACAGTTATTATTCCCAAATCAAAAAAATTCAACATGGTATTTTTTTAGAAAAAATACCTACTAAACCAAAATGCAGTCAAAACAATTTTTTAAAACTAAATAATCGAAGCGGGATAAAAAACAGGTGAAAACCCCTACTAACAAAATTATCAAAATATTTTCCCCCCACAGTTTCACAGCCAACTTACGAAGTTGTGCAAGGAATATAGTGATGTTTTTTCGGACTGGAAACCAAATAAATAACAAAAAAACAATTTTTAAACAAAAAATTTAAAAATGGTGGAACCCAAAGAACCAATTTACATAAAAAATTATAGAAATCCTCATAGTCAGAAAAAAAGAAAAAGAAAGACAAAGGGCCAAAAGCCCTAAAAGACGAAAAAGTCGAGCCCCCCGCATCCGCTTATAAAAAGGGCCCCCTTTTATTTGGGACCCCCAAAAAAATCGGTACCAGGTTCCCAAAATAAAAAAATTTATGCCTTTTGAAACCCAATGTCGGGTTTTCATCAAAATTTAACTCGAAGAAGAGTCACGGAAAATAAAATCCTTTTCCAAATGTAATGGCTCATATCCTTCCGGGGATTTTCCATTCGGTTTAAAATAGCACCAAAAAGGTTTTCCCGAGAATGAAAGACTATAGCATTCATGGGGCCCTTAACCTTTCCCCAAGCATTCTTTACATGGATGATTAATAGTCATAGGTTTGGGTTTCCGAAAAACACATGCCCAAAAATCTAACAATTTTTTGAGAAGTGCAGGCAAAAACAACCTTTAAAATTAAATCCCGAAAAATTTTCATTTTTTTTTTGCATTTAAAAACCCCTTTTTTGGGGCCCTAAAAAGACAGATAAAGGAATCTTTTCCTGATGGGGCACAAAATCGATGATTCAAAAAAATTTCCCGTCCCACATGATGCGGGGCACGCTAGAAGATTTTTTGCATTTTGGGAATTATTATCGAAGTTTATAAAGAAAATTCGGGTGAAAAATTTTCGCCCTAACAAGGTTATGTAAGAAAAATGTTAAAATTTGGAAAAGGACAAGTGATTGTCAAAAAAAGCTTCGAGCATTTAAAATCAGCATTGATGAACCCCAAAATCTGTTACGTACCCCGATTTTGGCAAAGAATTCTGGGATAAATTTCAGAGAAGTAAATAGCATGTGGAGCAGTTTCCTAACGCAAAATAAAAATGGACTGGGAACTTTTCCCGTAGCATATGGTCTAGATTTTTTCAAAAAAAGGGGAGAGTAAAAAAGAGTGTAAAGAAAAAGAGGGAGCTTTCAAAATTTATGGGCAAAACACGCATTTCAGACCATACATTTTTGGTAACCTTTTACTATCAAAACAGATCCCAGGGGGCTGACTTACTTGTTTTCAATTACAAATCCAAATTTTTAAGCTAACCAAATGCGACTTGGAAAATCGAGGGAAAATAATTTTAAAAAGGTAGAGTAAACTAAAGGGAAAAAATAATTTCCCTTTGCCGACGCACTATCGAGGATAACAATACAAAACTTCAAAATATGCAAACAAAATAAAAAATTCTGAGAGTCCCCTACCCGGGAAAAAAAGTAAACAGTCAAATTTCCCGCGAAAAAAACAAAAAAAAAAATAAAATAAAAGAGTTTTCGGGAAAACAATCTCTTAATCTTCTAACCCAATGTATTAAAGACGTCATTGTAAAGACCCAAGTACGAAAAATATGACCTTGCGAATAAAAAAATTCTTTTAAGGCCCCATTCAAACATGGCAAGAAAATTTTGCAAGAATTTTACATTCGCGTATGTATTTCCAATGGGAAAATTTTCGACTTAGGTCAATTTTTTTTAAAAAAGGGTCGAAAAAAAAAAAAGGGCCGGGATACTTAAAATCAAAGGGGAAAGTCAAAGTTTGGGGGGGGGACCGAGCGAAAAGATCTTTGAAAACAATTTCCCAATAGAAAACTGTTAAAAAATATGGCAATAAAATATTTAGATTATTTAAAAGTAGCGCTACTTAAGCCGGTGACCCTTTATCAAATTTAAAGATAAATAAAAAGGGAAACAATACTGTTTTAAAGTTCCCGATGACCCATACCCCGGAGTTCCCTACGGGAATATTAAGAACTATACCAAATTTAAAAAAGGCCTTACTATTGGAAAGGGAATTACCCCGAGATATATCTCAAATATAAAAAAAATGTAATAAGTGTCAAAAAGGGAAAAATAAAAAAAGCATACAAAAAAACTCCGTTAAATTTTAAAATGGGAAACGCCAAAAACTGGCTTTCGACAGGGTAATTTTGGATAAAGATCGCTCCCTTTTTAAAATCAAACGGGGGAAATGAAACCCCAGTAAACTTTTAAACTGGGGATCTAACAAAAAACCTTGGGAATAATACCAATAAAAAAAACAAAAGTGCAAAAACCAAAAAAAAAAAGCTTTTTATTTAAGATTTCATTCTCAGTACGGTCCAATGAAAACTTTTAAAATTTCGGACATGGGGAACACCCAAAATAGAAATTTAATAATTGAAGATTTTTTGGGCAAAAACTTGCAAATAAAAAAAATAAAATTCCAAAAAGCAAACCCACCAGAAGTAGGAAATGTGGAGCCCAAAACCACCGAAACTTAATGGGAAATTTTTTCGATCCTACATTTCAGTTGACAAAACTGGGCTGGGGGGGTATGGATGCGAAAACTTCGGGATATTTTTTTAATACAAAACCCCTTTTGGGCCCCTTTATTACTGTCCAATGAGTTTGGGATTTTGGTAAAACTTCCAATTTACCCAAACATTTTAAAAGGGTTGATAAAATAAATCCACTGTATAAAATAGAAGATTATTTCTAAAGGAAACAAAATTTTGATTTGAACAGGGGTATAAAAGGGGCCCGAATAATGTTAAAAACAGCCCTTTAAAATAAAGAAAAGGGGAAAATTTTGATAGAAAAGTAAAAAATATAGAATTACAATTAGGAGTAAAGTTTTATTAGGGTAATGATGGGTCTTTAATTATGCATAATTTTGAATCAAAGTATTTACCCATACATCATAAAAAGAGATAAAGGATGGGGGATAACTTTTTAAATTTAAAAAGATACAAAAAAATTTAAAAAACAATTAGTGAAATAAAATGGGTTTTAAAATTTTTTAAAATAAATTTAAATTTATATAAAAAAAAAAAAAAAACAAAATAAAAAAATTTTTCCAATAAAAAAAATTTAGAAAATAACTCCATTTTATTACGTTTTTTTTTCTAAAGAGGGGGGACTTAGCATTTCCAAAAATAACATTACAAACAATTGTAGCAAGGGATCCAATATTTATGTGCGAAACCCATCAAGTGCATTGGCCTTCTAAAGAAACCCGCCACCCATGAGTGCATGGGGGCGGGAAACAATTGCTTTGTCGGCAAAATTTTAACACGGGGCCGCTCGGGCCCCCAATATGCAATATGATACATCCTCACTCCCCCCTGGGGGCGGCCTTTTACACATATTTTTACTCTTATGTAAAAATTTTTAACACTTATCAAAAAATTATTTTTATACATAAGTATACCCCCTCCCTCTGCCTGCTTACTGGCAGCGCAGCTAGGGCGGTTTTAGCTATATTTAAAATCCATTAAAAACAAAATTTAAGGGAACAACCCAAAAAATTTAACTTAAAAAAAGGAAGACCTCCCGGGAGTCTTTCCCCTTTTTTTTAAAAAATAAAATAAAATCCCACGCTTGGAGTAAACCCTGTGGACCTACTACAAGGGAAATTAACACAATAATTTTAAAACTGAAAATAAAAAAAACTACATAGAAATTTTTTTATCATAAATAGTTTTGGGTGAAATCGGACCGCAAAACATCAGAATGTTAACAAAAAGTGCCCCTACTTATATGTTCTTTATTTTTTTTATTTGTCAAAACAAATCTGGCTTGCTTTCCATTTAAACAAGCTTCAAAATTTTAGGTCTGAGGATTAACTTTATAAGTAGTCTTTAATCTTAAAAACAAATTCTTTCTTTTTTTTTGTAAATTTTCCCTATACTTTATAGGGCCCCAATTTTTATGCCATAATTTATAAAAAATTTTAAAGTTTTTATATAAACTTTATATGCTTTGAATTAAAAAAATTGGAAATTTTTGTACTCACCTGAGTTTTGGGCAATAAAAACCCCCTTTTTGTAAATTTAACTCCAAAACTGTAAAACACATTGTCCCCCAAAAGCCTTTTGAAAAGTTTTTTAACAGGGGTTTTGGATTTTCTGAAACCCTTTTTTGCAGTAAAACGAAATTTTCCCTAGTGTTATTTTGGTACCCTTTTTTCAAGACGAACGTTTCCCAATTTTTTGTGGCAAAAAATGTATTGCCCTTCCTTGGCGATAGCAATCTTCACGGGAGTTTAAAGTTCACCCAGAATCCATAAAAAGTTTTCTCATCTTTTACAAAATGGGGTCGGATGCCCCGAGTAAAGGATAAAATTTAAACATTTTTTTTTAAAATTATTATTATTTAAATTTAAAAAAACTTTTAATCATAAACGCAAAAACCTGGCGCAATATGATTTTTTTTTTGTGTGTTTTTTTCTTTATTTTTGTCACTTAATAGTCTTTTATATGAAAAAACAATTTTTTTTTATGTGCCCGGGTTTTCCCACAGTGGTGACTTTTTTATTTTTTTTGTTTGTTTTTTGGTGATTATAGGGCTTGCAAAGTATTTTATTTTTATTATAATTTTGATTTTTTTTATTTATATTTTTTATTAAAAATTTTTTTTTGTAGTTATTATTATTAAAATTTTTTTTAAACCTCAAAATGTAATACCTTTTTACTTGTGTCATTATTACTTTGTTTATTTTTGGTCTATAAAATCGGGGGAAAAACGGGGGCCTTAACAAAAACTAGAGTAAAAATTTTTCCGATAGTGTTTTCTATGGCAGTGATGACCCCGCCCTATGATTTTTGGCAAAGTGTGCGTAAGTGCGAAACCTTCTCCATTTGTCTTTATTGGCGCCTGTGCTAACAATTCATTAATCTTTGGGTCAAAAATAATAAAGGGGTGTACAAAACCCACCCTCTTTTTTTTATTTTAAAGCGACAACAACCTTTTTCGCGTAGATAACTGAGTTTTTTTTTCTACAAAACCCCAAATTTCCCTTAGAATACCCAAGTGCTGTGTTGTTCGGGGTTGCAAAATTTCCAAAAATGCACCCGCTTAAATTTCCCATCACTATATTTTTTTAAATACCGTTCGGTTTAACCCCCAACTTTCATCTTGTTTTTTTAGGGGGCCCTGCTTCAAAAACTTTTAATGCATTTTTTCAGCAAAAAAGTGTTTTTTATTTTTTTTTTTCACACAGAATATTTCTCCCCTTTTTAAACGGATTTATAGTAAGCTTTATTTTTTCCCAAAAATTTGTATATTTTTATTTTTTTATTTGAATTTTTTTGTAGGTAGGGTCTAAAACAAAGTCTATTGTGAAAAAAGAAAAAATTTAAATTTTTCAAATTTAAAAATTTTTTTATTTTATTTTTTTTTATAAAAGGTACTCTGGGCCCATAACCTGTAGAATATTGGTTTTGGGTTGGTTAGAAATTTTTTTAGTTTTTAAAAAAAGGCACAATAATTTTTTTTAATTGTTTATGATTGATTTTATTTTTTTTGGATTTTTTTTCTCATTTTTAACCCGCCAGCCCTTAAAAATTTTAAAAGGGAAAAAGGGAAAAGAAGGAAGAACAGTGTGCCCGTACATTATTTTTAGGTTTTTCATAATGTTATTTTTGCAGGTTTAAAAAAAACTTTCGAAACATTAGCTATTTTTTTAATTTTTTTTTTTCAACACTTTTCGGTAAAATCGATTTTTTGAAATTGCAAAAAAAAGTCTAAAGTTTTGAAGAGCTTCCAAAATTTTTAAGGGCGATTCCTTTAAATTTTTTTGGATTTAAAAAATCTTGGAGGTATTCTCTGGTCAGGTTTTTAATATATCATTTTTGCCAACGGCCCCCTTCAAATCTCTGTCGTGTTTTTCGGGGGACTCACGCTTTTCCGATAGTGCTTGGCGTTTTTTGAAGTTTAAGTCCCGGTTTCAAAATATAAAAAGGGTCCAAACGCCTTAAGAGGCTCTCTCAATAGGGCCAATGAATTTCCCAACACAAACGCCCCCCATTCTTCAATCCGCCACTATTCCCGGAGGTTTATCCCGCCGGGAAAGCATGCATAAAGGTTTTTTTGCCACCGACCGCCTCTTCTGCTGGGGGTTTTTAACTCATCCCTCTTCTTCTGCATCTTTGGGAATCCCGAACGCAGGGATCCCTAAACCACACGCTGTCTAACGGGGAAATTTCCCCTTGTAACAAGGGGGCAGCATGTTCACTCCAAAAAATAATGAGAGGGTTTAAGAGGAAGGATTTCCTCGCTGGGCGTGTTTTAGCTATTTCGCCATATCAATCGGGCGGTTTTTTCCCACCAAAATTTTTTTCTTTAAATTTTTAAATTTTTCCCTATTTAGGGACCCCAAATTTCATCCCCTAAAAAGCCCGTTTAAACCACCCTTTTTTAAAAACTTCGATTTGCTCCTTTTACGAAACATAAAGTCACGAAATCCGCTGATCGGTTAGTGCTAACTCGGCCCGTTTTTATTAACGTCGTAAAAAGTTACTCAAAAATTTCCCTGATATTACAAAATGCTTAACTGTGATTGAGCTAATCATAGGTGGCTTGTAATTGCTTTTTAGTAAGAAGGCGGTCACATATAACGAATACTTTAAATACGATTCTCAAAGTATTACTGGTAAAAAACATAAAAAATTTTTTAGATTCTTCGAATGTCGTCCCTTGTTTTGCCATTACTTTTTAGACATTTGAACATAAAATATCTTGAAGGAGAAAAATTAAAATTTGTTTTGGGTTTAAAAAAATTTTTATTTGTGAACGCAACCGAGGGAAAAACGGGGCAATACCATGGCGTTTTCCACACAAAAAAAGTTTTTTTTTGTGTGCCTTTTTTTGAAAAGAGTCCCCACGAAATTTGGGGGTGCCCGGAAATTTGTGTTAAGTTAAAAAGCTACCCTTCGGGCATTTTACGAAAGGTCTTGGGGAAACAGATGGAAAAAAAAAAACACGTTTTTTTGGCTGATTTTGGTGGCTTTTAATACAAACCCGGGTTTTTGGACGTCGTGTTCGGACACGGGCCTAGCCACGGGGAAACAGAAAAGCAAAACAAATGGGAAATAAGGGCATAAAAAATTTATCAAAAAGCAATTGCAAATGTCCCCCCAAAACGGTTTCGGAAGTGCTTCTGGTGAAGCACCTGGTAGACTTAGTAGGCGGTTGCTTTGGTAGGGAGAAGTCAAAAAAAGGGATATGGTAAAAAAATTTCCGTTCTTTTACAAAAATGGGGATTGGGGAAAAAAAAAAAAAAAAAGGGGGGGGGGTTCTGATCGTGGGTTGGGGAAAGGCCCTTTTAAATGCGGCTGATGGGCACGATTGCTCGTAAAGCAAAGATTTGAGTTAAAAAAGTATTTCCCGGGAGGGAAAGTTTTGATAGAATCTGATAATAAAATCAAAACAGAAAAAAATGAGAATGCTAATATCAAACGTATCATTACCCAGAGGTTTGATCCAGAAAAGGAAAAATGGCTTTTAAAAAAAAGATTAAAAAATTGGCCCGGGTGCTAAAAAAATCTTTTTCTGGGTGAATAAAAAGGAAACTTAGGGGACCCTTTAAAATTTCATTGAGAACATATCAGAGTCCCCGACATGGTGTTAAATTTTTTTTTTATTTCACTTAAATTGTTTTTAATGCATAACAATTTTTTTTTTATGTGCCCTGGGTTACCACAGTGGTTCCCTTTTTTATTGGGGTTTTTTTTGTAAATTTGGGGGTTTTATGGCTTGCGAGTAGTATTTTTTTTTATTAAATTTTTATTTTTTTTATTTATATTTGTTATTTTTAATTTTTTTTGTAGTTATTATTATTTTAAATTTTTTTTAACCTCAACGTGTAATATCTTTTTTTCTTGGGGTCATTATTAGCGTTGTTTAGTTTTTTCTCATGATCGAGCAAAAGGTGCTTAACAAAAAATAGAGTAAGATTTTTTTCCTCGTCTAAAATTGGCGCCTGATGCTAAAAATTTATTAAAACATTTCGTCAAAAATAATAAAGTGGGTTTACAAAAAAGCCTTCGTTTTTTAGTTTTAAACGAACCCAAAAACCGGGTTTTTGCGTAGAAAAACTGAGATTACAGAATCCAGATTCTTAGAAAAATCACGTGCTGTGTTTTTTGTCGTTGCGAAATCCAAAAATGCATCGCTTTAAATGCCCCTTTCCCCCTATACTTTTTGCATTTCCGTTCGGCCTTTAAAAAACCCCAAATTTTTTAAAATTTTTTTTTAGGAGCCTCGCTATCAAAACTTTTAATGGGATCTTGTTCAGCAAAAAAGGTGCTTTTATTCTTTTTTTTTCACACAGAATATTTCTCACCGTTAAAAATGATTTATTTGTAAGTTTATCTTTTCCAAATTTGTATATTTTTTTTTTTTATTTTAATTTATATGGGGATGTCTAAAAAAAACGCCTATTGTAAAAGGGAAAAAAAAATTAATGTGAAAATTTTTAAATTTTTTTTTTTATTTTTTTTTATAGAACGAAAATCGGGGCCCATAACCTGTAGTAATATTGGTTTGGTTGGTTTAGTATTAGTTTTTTTTAATAAAGCACAAAAAATCTTTTAATTGTTTTATGATTATTTTATTTTATGGATTTTATTTTCTCAGTTTTCACACGCCCACCCCTTTACAAGTTTTGATAGGAAAAGGAAAGAAAGGAAGACAGGGGGCCCTCAAAATTTTTTAGGTTTTCAAAATGTTTTTGGGGGGGGGGCAGGTTTAAATAACGTCGAAACATTAGCTATGTTATTTTATCCAAATTGCTAGTTCTATTAAAATTATTTAATCAATTATTTAAAAAAAACATATTTTTAAAAAAAATATTTTTTTTGGGGGTAAATATCGATTTTTTTGTAATTCTAAAAAGTTTCAAGTTTTTTTAAACGATTTTTTAATTTTTTGGATTTTTAATCTTTAAAGGTATTCTCTGCAGGCATTTTTATATATCCTTTTTGCCCAAAGGCACTTTTATCTCTGTCGTGTTTTCAGGGGCTCACGCGTTCCGATATTTTGGGGTGGCGTTTTTCGAAATTTACGTCCGGCTGCAGATATAATAAAGGGTCCAAACCCTTAAGAGGGTCTCCCCAAAGGGCCAATGAACCCAACACCAAAATGCCCCATCTTTAATCCGACCACTATCCGAGGTCACCACCGGATGCCTCATAAAGGTTTTCGCCACCGACCGCCCTTCTCTCGGTTGAAGCCTCCACTTCTTCTGATCTTGGCAACCCAGAACCCCAGCGGCCCCCATCCATCAGCTGTCTAAGGGGGAATTGCAACTTGTAACAAGGGGGCGCATTTCACTAAAAAAAATAATAGAGGGTTTTAAGGGGGAAAGGATTTCCTCGGGGGGCGTGTTTTAGTATTTCGCCATATAAATCGGGGGGTTTTCCGACCAGATTTTTTTCTTAAGTTTAAATTTATATTTATGACCCCCAGTACCCAAAAGGGCCTGAAAACCACCCTTCTAAAACACTCGATTCGTCCCTATAGAAAAAAAAAGTCATCGAGTCAGCTGATGGGTTAGTGCTAACATCGGCAGTTTTGACTTAACAGTCAGTAAAAAGTTACTCATTCCGTGATATTACAAAATGCTTAACTGTGATTGAGCTAATCATGGGGCTGTAATTGCTTTTAGTAAAAAGGGGTCAATATAACGAATATTTTAAAAATACATTCCCCCAAAGTTTTACTGGTAAAATCATAGAAATTTTATAGATTCATTCGAATGTCGTACGTGTGTTTGCCATTACTTTTGAGACATTTGAACATAAAACATCTTGAAGGAGAAAATTAAATTTGTGTGCTAAAATTTTCTTTTGTAAACGCACCGAAAAATAACGTGCCCAAAACCATGCTTCTCCCCACAAAAAAGTTTTTTTTTGGGGGCCTTTTATGAACGAGTCCTACGACTTTGAGTGCCAGGAAGTTTGTGTTAAGTTAAAAAGCTACCCTTCGACATTTGACGAAAGGTCTTGGGCAGCAGATGATATAAAAAAATCACGTTTTGTGGCTGATTTGGTGGCTTGCAATACACCGGTTTATGGAGGTCGTTTTCGGAGCACTGAGCCTAGCCACGAATCAGAAACGCATACAACTGGAACTAGACATAAAGTTAGTAGTCAAAATGCAATTGCAACTGTCCACAAACCGGTTTCGGAAGTGCTTTGGGGAAGCACGGGAGACTTAGTAGCGAGGGTTTCTTCTGGGAGCAAATCAAAAAAGGGATATGGTAAAGAAGTTATCGTTCTGGTACAAAAAGGATGATGGTTTTATCGTGGGTCAGTCTTATAAAAGCGGCGATGGCACTTGCTCTATGCCGATTTGATGATTAAAATGATATCCTCAGAACGTCTATAGAATCTGTAATAAAATCAAAACAGAAAAAAATAGAAGCTAATTTTAAAAAGTATCTTACCAAGGTTTTGATCCGAAAGGAACATGCTTTTTAAAAAAAAGATTAAGAATTGGGGAGATCTAAAAAAAATTCTCTGATGATATAAAAAAAGCTTAGCGACCTTTAAAATTTTATTGAGAACATCATCGAGCTCACGACATTCTCAAGGCAGAGATCCAATTTAAGCGCCTTTTTGAAAAACAGCGAAGCGTTCCATAGGGAATTTTAAAAGTGATCCCGAGAAAGCAATGAATTCTATATCTTAAAAAAAAGATGACAACTTATCCAAGGAGGTGGGGATGCTCCGTAGAGCGGAAGATGAACAATTGAATGCAGCCATATCGAGTGGACGGGGTGTTAGTGTGGTTTTTTGGGTTTAGGGGGTGTGTTGGCTAAAGGGAACAAACCGCGCAATAGTGTTAATGGGGACGGAGGGGCCGAGAAACATGGGGGTTGTAAAAAAACAAACCCCCAGTGACAACTGCCTTTACACTGGGCAAAAAATTTGGTAACATTCAAAAAATTGTTCAAGCGTGACGCTTGCGAAGGAAAATCCAGGCATTGTGGATTTGAAAATAAATGAAAGACTGCAGGTAAAAGCGGACAGGGAAGCGAATCTCCAAGATTTAGCTGGCAATTTAAACGAAAAGGATCAGTATATCAAAATAGGGAAAGAGAAAAGGGTTGCAAAAACTATTTAAACAGGGTGGAAAAACGAAATGCAATGAGGTCAAGTAAAGTAAGTGTTGCTTTTGTATTCTTTAAAACGGGGCCCTCTGCACTTTTTTAAATAGGTCGCTGTGGACAAAAGCGAGCTAAGGGTACCCAAAGTGCGCGGTCAGCGACGAGTGCCACCCATAGGGAGTTTGATGTTTTACGTAGTGACGCGCAAGAAAGAAGGCGTTAAATGCCTATGATTGCCAATACCAACCTCATGGTAAGGGGCAAAAATTTTCAATCCATTAACTTCATTGACCAAAGTCCAAGATTACTTCGAACCGGCTTCCTCTCCCCCCAAAGGGTACCTTCAGGGGCTTTTGTTTTTGATCATGAAAAAGCTTTATTTATTAATACACTAATCCCAAATTTACCGGTCCCTTCGAAATTTTTTTTTGCATCGAATTTTGTTTAAAGAATTTCCCGGGTTAAGTACGGCAAAAATTGACTTTGCTGTTTTTTTTCCAAACCCTGTTCTGTCAAAAAGCAAACAATTTTCTACAAAAAAACAAAACAATACCGTTGCAAAAAGGATTTTTAAAAATTGGGTCAGATTTTTTGTAATGCAGAGAAATAAGTTCCCGACCACATAAAAAAATAATATATTCTTCGTCGATATAATATAAAGAGCTATTGAAGAAACTTCGTGTATAAGCTTTTTATTCCATAGGTAATTAGGGTTTTTGCGGTAATCCGATCGGCCTCCAATTCACACATCTGGGTAGGAAATATCGGGGGAAAAAAAAAAGTCTTAGTGAGGAAATTTTTTTTAAAAATTTTAACCATACTCACCATTAAGTGAACCAATTTTACCTGCACCTTTTGTAAATTTTGTTAGGGCAGCTCTTCTATCTCAAATTTTTTTCAAAAGCAGACTTAGTAAGACAAACTTTTTTGGAGCTAAACTCGGTCCTAATATGCATTGTTTTGGTCCGCAACTTTCTCCAGATTTTGTAAAAATCGGGCCCTGTGTTTATATCTCCCGTAGGAACAATCGGAAAAATGTTTCTATAATAAAGACTTTTTCGTTTAGAGTCTTTCTACCAGATTTGGTGCATAGATAATTTTTACAGTTAAGCATAACATCAAACCTTGGGGTTTTGCTCTAGGTCCAAAATAAAAAAAAGTTGTTTTTAATTTTTTTGTTTTTCCTGATATATTCCGAATCCGTCTGGCCCCGTTTTTCAGGGACTCACAAAATATAAAATTTTTAAAATTTTATTACCAAACAAAAAAATAATAATTTCCTTCTGTCCACGGGGAGTTTTGCACTGTTTTGTATCAATTTTGTACTGTATGTGTGCCAAAAAAAAGTGTTGAACATAATTTTTTAAGATAGAGGGGGCTGAAAAGGTATATAAGTTTCGGCATACCCAAAGGTTTTTTCTTTGTTTAAAGGGGAAAAAAGGGGGTACTTTAAAAGTCGAAAAAAATGTATGAAAACAGGCAGAAAAAACGTTCTCGATTAAAAATTAAATATTTTGATCACATAAACAGCCGATCGATTAGCGTGTCCTTCCTGTCCGTCTGTATGAAAAATAGATTCGGCCTTTAAAAAAACCAGAGTCCCCAAATTTTGGTATTAGACTACTTAATTAAAATAAGGTCGAAAGCCCCAGTGTATTTTTTAAAAAATATGTTATAAATGATACTCCCAAAACCATAGCAAGAAAGTTTAAAAAAGACAGTTCATGCTGAGCAAAAGAACCTAAAGTTAAATTTAAGTTTATGTACGGATGAATTTCATAGATTGTTTATATTTGAAATTTTTGGAGCTTTGTCTCCAAAGAGTAAGTAAGGGTAATTTTTACTCCCATTACAGAAAAACGCTAAAATTAAGTAAAAATGGTAAATCTCTAGATAAATACTTTTAAAACATTTAAAATATCTGCTTATGTGAAGTAGCGTGATCAAAAGGTTGAGTCACTATACGTTAGAGTTGTTCGCTATATCTTCTGTTTTTTTTGCCGATTGCTATATTAAAATTGGGATTTTTAACTTTTTAAATATTATTTGCGAGCTCAAAACCAAAAAAATACGATCAAAAAGGTGATTTGTTGGCCTGCTGTTTTGTCCAGATGTGGGGGGCGTCTGCCCCTTTTTCACGGGTGCCACCAGATCACATCCTGCAGAGCTGTGCAACAAGCGGATTCTTCAAAAAATAAACAGAAAAAGCCCCAGGGCGCCCCATATTAATTTACTAGACGATGCCTAAGGAATTGGATCGCCTTAAACAACTACTAATGCAAAAGGAGGGTCGATGGGAACTAAGGGAAGGGGGGAACGAGTGTCTCTGCATACTGCCTCTGACAGAAACAGCGCTTGAGTGATTTTGGATAAAAAGTTCAACAATTTGGACGAGGATACTAATTTATGGAGGAAGGGTCGAGAGAGTTTTTGGCCTAATCCAGGATTTTGGGGCGAGTGGCAAAGGGAGAATGATAGATTTAAAAGACCAACAAAATATGTTAAAGAATCAGGTAAATAAATTTTTGAAACTTAAAAATCAGTAGAACTGCTACGAGAAGAAACGTGTTTTTGCTGGAAATTAAAAAACAATCGGCGAAGCCTTTGATAAACCCTTTGGGGTTGATTCCAATGCAATAAAAAAAGAAATTAAAAAAAGAAAATTTTAAAAAAAAATGAACAAATACGAAAAAATTTAAAAAATGGAAAAACAAGAAACAAGGCGGTTGAAAACCAAAATAATAACCAGGGTAAAAAAAAAATTTAACTTGTAAAAATATCTGTCGATAATAAAAAAAAATCCAGAAAAACCGTAAGACCAGCCCAATGACGGGTAATAAACAAGAAAAAATGATGAAGTAAGAAAAAGGCCCTTGAGCTGCCGGGAATAGGAAATGAAAAAACGCTTTGTAGTTATGGTTAGACCCCAAAAAATTCTTTAAAACCCCAGCGGGAAAACACGGAAATAACTAAAGGAAAACCCTTAAAACAGAAAACAAACGTGATAAAAAGGGTTTGAAAAAATCCAGGAGAAAATAGAAGCTTAGTAATAAAGATGGACTCAGGGCCAAAGAAAGGTTTTTGAAAAAAAAACCCAAAAACAAAATCGGGGGAAAAAAAGTTCCGACAATGAAAAAAAAAGCGGATAGCCTCAAAATAAAATCAAACTGGGAAAAAACAAACCAAAGAGGACATAAGATGGGCAAATTTCAAATGGGTAAAAAAGGTCTTACAGAAAAGCGGGCAAAAAATCCAAAAAAAGCTAGTAAACGTATGCAAAAACGGGGCAGTGAAAAAGCAAAAAAATTTGAATAAAGATAGTGAAGAAAAGGGTCGCGAAGAACCAAGAAAGGCGGGAAAAAAAGAAACTGCGATAATCGCAAAAAGTTAAAAAAAAACCAGTAGTGTTTTTAGACAAGGGAAGAAGTTAATTCTTTTTAAAAATGGGTCGGATAAAATTTCCCCAAAAATAGATCATGAGTCTAGCGGTGGATTTAATAGTCCCAATCCCAAAGACAAGAGTAAAAATAGACCCAAAAAATTCAAGA
>JANFPS010000278.1:0-20751 GCA_024703675.1 Drosophila nebulosa
GTTTAGGGGAAAAAAACATGAACTTTTATTTTAAAAAATTTTAAATTTTTGTTTTTTAACGAATTGCAAGCAAAAGTTTTTAAAAACTTTAAAATTTCATAATTATTTAAAAATATAAAAAAAGCCCCCCCAAAAAGAAGAAAAAAATTTTAAATAATTAAAAAACAAAGGGAAATTTTTTTCCCAGCCTTTCTTTTAATTTTTTTATGGTTTTTTTTCCAAATTCTTTTTATTTGTATATATGTAAAAGCCCCATAATCCGCATAACGACCCCTTTAAATGTTTAAAAAAATTTGTAAAATAAAAAAGAAATTTTTTATGTATTTATCCTTCCCTCTTAAAAAACCCTAAAAACCAAAAAAGGGAAAAGGGCTAGAATTTTAAATTTCAATTGAATTTTATTTTTTCTTTTTCCGTTTAAAAAAAATTTTTAAAAATTAGGGGTGAAATCATCTAAATTAATTTTTTTTTTTTTTACAAATTTTATATTAAAAATTTACAAATCAGCTTAAATTCCAAAATTTTAAAAACCCAAAAATGTGCCCGTTGTAAATTTAAAAATTTTTGAAATTTTTTTAAAGTTTGAGGTAAAAAAATTTTTTATTTTTTAGGTAAAAAAAATTATTTTTACGACTAAAAACTTTAAAAACTTTAAAAAAATCATTTTCCCCCAGATTTTTCAAATAAAAGAAGCCATTTTTTTTGTTCTTTTTAAGCAGTTTTAAAATTTTTCATCTATATATTTAAAAAATTTTATTTTCCCGTTTTCTCCAACATCTAGGGGTTCGAAAACTACTAAAACCATTGCCCCCAAAATTTTGCACACTATGGATCAACTGCCCCACTCGGTTTAGGGGCTACTTTTTAAAGGGTCGTATCACCCCCGCAAAGGGGGCGAAAAAAGGGTTTTTATAGGGGTTTTTCCCCTTTCTCGCCCGAAAGCGCCATCTCCCTGCGGCGGTGGGAACACCCATCCAGCTGACAGCCAGTAACTTTTTGGGGTTTTTGGGCTCCCGAAAGGTGGCGCTCGGTCAGTGAAAACAGGGCGCTCTCTATCGAAAGAGGGTTTTGTGTGATCGCGCCGTGATTTTTAAATAAGGGGGCCCTTTAAAAAGTAAAAAATTTAAAATAATCCCCCCTAAAAAAGCAAATTTTGGGTTTCGTCGAAACTCGAAACCGCAAAAAAACGCCCAGAAGAAATGTTTCAAAATAGGACGGGAAGAAAAACGGGAATTGGTAGGGGGCAGACGCCCCGGCTGGGGAGCAGGCGGGGATATTATAGAACCAGAAAAGCCGCGCAGCCAGGTTTTGGGATCAGGTTTGTGTTTTACGAGAGAGGGGGTCTGCAGTTACACATTTGTTTTGGGCTCGCAAAGAAATAAACCGTTTAGGGCGGGGGGGGGGAAATCTGAACCCCGAGCACAATAACACTAGATCGATTTGGGGAAAATCCCATGGGATTGCATTTCGCTATGACCACGGGGTTGATTTGCCGTAGCCGACATGTGGGCCCATTGGCCAAAAATGGGTCAGGGTTTGGGCACTTACGGGGCCGGGGGGGGCCTCTAAAAGTTAAAAAATGAAACGAACGGAAGGGGTTTTTTGTCCCTGGGGGCAAAAATCAAATTACCCCAACTTGAAGCACCACCAGGGGCCCACTGGAACTCTACTTGAGGGGATCTTTCTGTTTAATCAAGCTTTTTCCTATCAACATTAGGCGATATAATTCTTGTTTCCCAAATGACGTCATTTGGGTGGGAAATTGTGACGGCCCAATTTCATCCCAAATTTTTCAAAGTCAAAGGAAAAATATTCACAAAGGGGACGCCCTACTCCCTACCCGGACAGGGGAACAAAAATTTTTCTTCAAATGTATTTTAAATTGGGTGAGATAGAGACAAAAGGGGGATGCACGTCTGGGAAAAAAACACCTCCGTAAGAAGGCCCATCATTTTGCGGCTACAGCAGCTCCCCCAACAATCGGAACCTTTGGGGTTGCTTTTATTCAAAAAGCCCCTTTGATATGTCCCCTCAGATCCCAAAAATTGTCATTCACGCAGAAAAAACCCCCCACTGGGGGAACATGTCAAAGGTAAAATTGCTCCAACTATAGACAAAAGGGGCTATTGCCCAATTTGGGGGGTCATTCCCAAACCCCCCGGAAAATTTTTCTCCATCGCAAAACGATAATTTGATAATCGTTGCAAAACCCTTCCACCGTTTTTTTACGTGTTTTAACCGTATCCCTTATTTTTCTGGGATGGCGCCGACGGTTTACCCAATTTTAAATTTGTAAAAGAGGGTTAAAAGATCCGGGGAATGGTGTAAAAACCAATAAAAAGTGCATGCAAAATGAATTTTTACGAAAACCCCTTTTTAATGGTTCGGAATAACAAACCCAACATTATTAAAAATTCGTCAGCTTTTTAAATCATAAAATTGTGGATTGTTAAAAAAAATAGAAACAGAACGTTTGCTTTTTTCTCGATTAAATCAACAAAAATTTCGTTCCGGGGAATATATTCATTTGCAAGATGCCGTTAGAAACCGTGATAAAACCAATTTTGGGGAAAGGGCGTACGTTTTTTTACCATCTTCAATATAGGGTAGCCCCACGTCACATGCGAATTTTGTTTCAGATGTTTAAGGGCCATTGTTCGGAAATTTCTGGCCTTTCCCAGATTTATTCATAAACTTTTACATAAAATCCCCCTTGGGGAGGAGAAAGTGCTGCTGTTATTCCCTGGACAAATCGTCCACGGATAGGCATGACTCACAGCCCGCTTTTTCGAAAAAAGGCTAAAGTCACAAAGGGATTTTATGGGTGAAAAGTGAAGTTTTTTGGGTTTCTGTGGGGTCTTGGGGGTATTCAGTAGAAGGGGGCCAGAAGAGGGATTGCCACAGGGCGCACAACTAATTGGTCTATGAAAAAATTACTTACAGACAAAACCCGACGAGGTGATATGCGCGGGAATACCACGGCCCCGACGTTGAAAGGTTTGCTGAATTTGGGTCATCAAGAACATGATCCATGGACCATGGGGTACATTTAAAACCCCCAAAATTTAAACCAGCTGGTAAAACGGAAAATGTTCCAGCGGTAAACCTCGAGCGTTTGCAGCCAAAAACCGGGGAACAGGGGGATGATGGATATCCTTTGTATAGAAAAAACTTTCAACCGAAGTGTTGGGAAAATTCCCGCAACTTTACAAAAGGCGTAATGATAATATTTAGGTAGAAAAATGGGTTTGGGGGGGGGGTTTCCCTTTCCCCTGTTTTTCGAAACCCTTTAAAAAGCACATAAACGTGAGTTTTTGCAAAAATTTAGTGAAATCCTCAAAAACATCTGAAGTACGTGAAAAAAGGGCGCGGGTATGGCAGTTTTTTGGGGTTCAAAACCCGGAAAAAGGGAGGGAAAGGGTGTCCAAGTTGTCGATGAAATTTTTCCAAAACCCGGCCCGGAAAATACTAAGGGAGCAATGAGGGTGTATGGCCCAATTTTTTCCCTTTCCCATGCATGATCGGTAAAACCAGCTGTGGTTTCCCTTTGCGTTCATTTTAAATGGTCAAAGTTCTATTTCACCGACGCAAATATCATGAAAGAAGGGTTTTAAAACCCACCTGCCACAACTTTTAAAATTTTCTTTACCTTATGCCTAAAGGCTTTCGCCACAACACTTAGGATTCAGAAGTGCCTTCTTACTTCCGTGGGAATTTTAACCCCAAAAAAAGGGGGGGCCCCTGGAAAGGGCATCCCCGGGAATTTTTTTAAAAGAAAAAAACAATTTTGGGAAAAACTCTTAAAACAGGGTTCCCTCCTAATCAAAAAGGGAAAGTTTTTTTCCTTTTGCCTGGGTGTTTTGGGGAAGTTTCTGGGGGCCTAAGTCCTTTCCATATTTAAAAATTGTCAACGGCGTCAAAGCTTCCCCTTTTTCCGGCCCGGGGCGGCCAAGCCTAAATTTATTGGAAAATGACCAGGGAGTGGGATAAACTGCCCTCAAAGATGCGTGCAACACTTTTCATCCAAACCCCAAAAACGAGCTTGGGTTTTTGGGGTTTATATTACCCCCTTGCCACCCTTCATCTCCCAAATGAGTTTTTGGGAAAAATAATTTGAAACACATTTTGGCCCGAGGGGTATTTTTCATAGAGTACTCCCCAAAAAAAATTCGGCATCACCTGGGTTTTACAGAAGACATTTTCAATTTAAAAGTTAATCCCTTGGAAAATAAGTGTTTAGCAATTGGGAAATAAAATGCTAATTTAATTGGGGAAAGGGCCCAAAACCCACCCCCAAAAGCGGACTCTTCCCATTGACGGGATTTTTTGCCGTGAGGGAGATTACAACGTGATGATTTTAGTCCTATGTCCGGGGCAAACATTAAACCAAAATTAAACCCTAACAGAGAAATTTTTTTATCATGTTTGTCGAACAAAAAAGTGGAAAATGGGGGGGATCTTTTCTTAGATGCTCCAAAGGGGGGGCTGGGAAAACATTCCTATCAATTAATTTTTGGGCCCCGGTTTGAGCCAAAAAAAAAGGGCATCGCTTTAGCCTTGCTTCATTTGCTGCAAAAATTTTTTACCTGGTGGGGGAAAGGGGCTGCTCATTCAGCCTGAATTACCTTGAAAAACAAAATCGTTTGGGAACTCCCATGTGCCCCATTTCCAGAGGATTTTAGGTATGGGGAAAAATATTGCAGAAATGTAAACTCATTGTTTTGGGTGAATGCAGGATGGCACACAAAAAAATCGCTGGAGGCCTTGATCGGGTCATTGGGGGGATTTTTCGTTAAACCGATCAACCATTTTTGGGAAAGGGTTGATTAAAGCTAGCAGGGGGGTTTCCCCAAAAAACGTTGGGCCCGTAATTTTTTCGATCGACAACCAGCGGACGAAATAAATGCTTGCCTTTAAATATTCAAACAATTTTGGCGACATGTGCGAACATTGCAGGTTTACGACGAAAATTTCGGCCCCGTTGCAGAACGATGAAACAGCCCGAGGTATTTTTTAAAAACATTACTGGGCATGGGAAACGGGAAAACCCGCCGTTAATGTGGGGGAGGGGCCAAAGGGGAAAAATTCATTTTCCCGAAAATTTTTGTAATTTAGGTGCCCTCAAAAGAAGGAAACTAAAAGGGGGAAAAAATATTCCCCGAAATTCGAAAAAAATAAAAAGGAAACACGATTGGCTCAGTGAACGGCGATACTTTTCTGCCAAAAAATAGGGAGGTCTATCACTTAAAACATGTCCCTCCAAAAACCCCCATAAAACTGAGGGGAATTTTCCCTATTAAGGGCAAAGGAACGTTGGGAGGCCAAAAAAGCGGTTTAATTATCCAACGGAGTTTTTGAACTCCTTTATTTGGGCCCGGAAACCACCACACCCTATTAAATTTGGAAAAATAGGTGTCCCCCAAATTAAATTAATGCTTCGGAATAAATTTTCAGGGGCCCAACCCCTGCAAAAGGGACGCGACTTCGCGGTCAGAAATTGATGAACAACGTTTGTGGAAAACAAGGATTCCTAGGTTTTCCCATGTTCCCGAAATGATACAAACCCTTCCAAATTTAAAAGATTTGCAGTTTCCATTCGATTGGGATTCGCCATGACAAATTTAAAAAAGCTCAGGTTTAAACTATGGAATTTAGTGGTTTGGGTTTAAGATGCGGATTGCTTTTCAAAATGGACAAATTGTATGTGGGGGTTTTCCCGTGTCGGTAAACCCAGATAGTCTTTATATTTATGCCCAGAATGGGGAAAAAAGAAAAAATTTTGGGATATCCACAAGTATTACAAAAAATTAAAAAGCATTTAAAAAATTATGCTTTGGTTTTGTTCCTTATTTCTTTACGTGCAAAAATTTTGACACACTATGGGTGAAAATGTCAGGTCGGTTTTTGGCTTCTTTTTATGTTTGATATCAAGCCCCGCTGCGCGAAAAAAAGGGGTTTTAAAAGGGTTCCAGTGCATCGACCGCAGCGCCCCTCTGCTGGCCAGGGCGGTGGAACACCCATACCAGCTTTAAGGGCCCGTAACTGTTTCCCTTTTTCTTCCCCCGCAGGTGGCGCTGCAGTCAGGGGCCAACAGGCCCTCTCTATCGAAAGGAAAGTTTTGTGTTTATCGCGCCGTGGATTTTTAAAAAAAGGGTTCCCTCAAAAAATAAATATTTTAAAAAAATGCCCCCTAAAAAAGCGAATTTTTGGTCGCCGTGCTCGCAAAACGCAGAAAACGTCAAAGAAATGTTTCGAAAAGGACTGAAAAGAACGGGAATTGGTACGGCAGACAGACCGGGGTGAAAGGGGGCGGCAGAGGGTGATTATAGAACCACAGGGAAAACCGCGCAGCCCGGCTTTAGGATCAGCGGGTTTTTGATTTCGAGAGAGGCGGTTTTGCAGGGTTTCACATTTGCTTTTTGCTCGCAAAAAAATTTAACACATAGGGCGAGGGGAAACTGAATCCCGAGGGCCCGATAACACCCAGATCGACTTGGGGGGAAAAGCCATCGTATTTCATTTCGCTTGACCCACTGTTGATTATAGGCCTAGCCGACATGTCGTCATTGGGCCCGATGATTTATGTCCCGCACTTACTGCCAGGCTTTAATTCAAAATGAAACGAAAGGTAAATTTTTGTGCTGGGGGCAAAATCAAATTACCACAACTTGGGAAACAAACCCCCAAGCCACTGCGAATCTACTTGGGGTGGATTTTTCTTCTGAATCGAAGCATTTTCCCATCCCAAAAATTAAAGGGGTATAATTCTTGCTTCCAAAAGAAAGTCATTTGGGGCGGAAATTGGACTGGGCCCAAAATTTATTTCCACTTTTTTAAAGTCAAAAGGCAAATTTTTATTTACAAAGCGGGGGCCCTACTCCCGGGAACCCGACAGTGAAAATTTAAAATTTTTTCCCAAATTTTACTTTATCGGGGATGATAGAGACGAAGCCCCTTTCAAAGATCTAAAACACAAACCCCCGTAAGAAAAGGGCCATCATTTTGCGGCTAAAAGCACTCCTCCACAATCGGAACCATTTGGGTGCGTTTTTCCCCAAAAACAGCACTTATATGATCCCCTCGATACCCACAAAGATTGTCTTCACGCAGACAAAACCCCATTTGGAAAACAGTCGGGGGGTAAAATGCCCCAAACCTATAACGAAGTGGCTATTGCCCTATTTTGGGGTCTTTCCAAACCTCGAATATTATTCCCCCTCGACAAAACGAATTTGAAAAACTTTTGCAAAACTCACCGGGTTGTTACGAGCTTTACAGTATCCACTTACTTGGGGTTTTGGGCGCCGACGGTTTATCACTTAAATGTGAAGATGGTAGATCCTTTTGGGGGGTGTAAAAACTAGCCCGTCGGCATGAATGGCAAAAAAACAATTCAAATGTACAAAGTAAAAAAATTAAATTTGAGTAAATTTACTTGTACAAAAACAAAAATAAAAGAATATGAGTGACTGAAGTCGTGTTTCCCCTTCGGCTCTGAAAAATAAAAACCCGGGAAAAAAAACCGAAGTGAGTTGAGTGAGCACGAATAATTAAATTTTTTGTATTTGAATACATTCGAAATTTGACAGCTTTTCCCCCTGCTGTGTTATCTGTTAAAAAAAAAGAGGAAAAAATTAAAAAAAATATAAAAATTGGAAATTTTTTGTTTTTGAATTATTTAATTTATATATATATTTTTTTAACTTAAAATTTATATTTGGGGTTTAAAAAACCCAAAATTTTTATTAATGTTTTTTGGGATTAGAAGCTATTAAACATCGTTTTTTCTGTTATTAATTTTTCTTGGCGATTGAGAAAGTTTCTCTCAGAAACTGCGCTCTGGCTGGTACAAAATTTTGGCAGCTGGTTTTTTTGCCGTATTGGGAAAAAAATGTTTGTGCATGTTCCCCCAGGCCCAAAAGTCAACATAACTGGGTTGTCCTTTTCGAGGGCCAAAATCCAAAATCTTTCCCAAAAAATTCCCCCGGATTTTTTGGGGAAAGTACTTTTTCAAACCCAAAAAAAGAATAATGAAATTTTAAACTTTTAAAATATGTACTATTAAAAATAGATACTACCTGTGGGAGGAGACTTCCTTCATTGACTTCATGGCTAAAATCTGTCCAACAAAAGCTTTCCAAACCTTAATGTATTTTATGGGAAAAGGAAAAAGTAAAACGATTTCAAAAAATTTTTCTGTCCATATGTCACTGGTTAAAGGCGTATCCAAAAAATCTTAATTTTTTTTTAATTTTTATCTTTAATCGGTCCAAAGTGTGTGTCGTATATTGCAAACCCATAATTTCCTTTTATATAGTTGTTGGATGCGGTACAATTTTCCCCGCGTCCCCCATTTTCTTTCCCAAAAATTTTCTCCCACTTTAATCAAAAACGATGCAAAGTTTTTTTAGTCCGGAATCTTTGACAATTTTTTAAAAGGGCGACAATTTTTTATTACCCATTCGGTAAAAACATTAACAGGGGCCCCATGGGGGGTTTTTTTTCCGATTTGTGTTTCGATTAGTTGGGAATTTTCTCTTGGGTTTAGGGCGTTTTCCCCAATGTAAGGGGGGATTTTTGTTTTACCAAATTTGGAAAGTGCTACCTGAAAACTTCAAACCGAAAAAAACATTTTGCAAGCAAGAACCCTTTTTACCAATTTTCCCCATTCGTTTTGGGGTTTTTGCAAAAAATCGCCACACTTTTCCTTATTGGGCCCCCTTTTTTTCAGTTTAACTTGTACAATTCCACTTTTGTTTTCTTTTTTTTATTTGGGGCCGCTTTTACGCAACGCGCTCCTCCTAAATTATATAAAATTTTTTTGTTTTTTTAATCAAATAAAATTAAATCTTGGGAAATATCAAAACCCGGGAAAAAAATTTTAGAAAGTCACAACTTACACATTTTGTTAGTAATACTGAAAAAACAAAACTAAAAAACAAAACAAAACCCCCCCAAAAAAACACGGGGGGGGGGGCATTTTGCACCCACAAATACATACATTTCTTTCTGCATTTCGCCTTCCATTTCACACGGGCTGCACAAAAAAATTTCCCAAAAGCCCCAAAATGAGTACACCCAAAATTTCTGGGGAAAAATACTTGAGTAGTTTTGAATGTTCTCCCAAGTTTTCATTTCATTTTTGCTCTCCTTTCGTGAATACTCTTCTTTTTCGAGCGAAAAACAAAATGTTTTGTCCCAGCGAAACCTAAATATACACATTCGTCCCCATTTTTGTTCTTTTTTTCCTCACCATATTCTACTCTTTTGGGAATTTAAATCCCAAAGTGGGTTTGTTTTTTTAATGCATTCATGCAAAAAACTCTATAGGAAAACCAAATAAAAAATGCAGTGCGATGAAAGTTTACGCATTTCCTTTAAAAGGTTTGGGTTTAAAAAAGACAAACATATATTGAAATGTCGTTTAGCTGTTTTTATCAATTTCTTGTGGATATGTATGCAAAAAAAAGAAACAGAACGTTTTTTCTATTTCTCAATTGAATCAGAACGAAACTTCGGGTTTTCCCAGGAATATATTTTATTTGCAAGACCGTTAGAAAACCGTTATACAAACCCTTTTTGGGGAAAGGGGGTACAATTTGTTAACCCTCTTCTATATAGGTAATCCCTTTAATTTCGGAATATGCTCAAGATTCCCATTGCATATTTCGGCTCCTATGGGCCCTCCAAAATTTTTTCATCACTTTCACATCAATCCAGCTTGGGGAGGGAGATAGTGCTGCTGTTTTCCCGGGCAATCGTCACGGATAGGCATGAATTCACAGCCCGCTTTTTTTAGAAAAAGTAAGTCAATAAGGATTTTATGTGAAAAGTGAAGTTTTTTGGATCTGTCCCGGGGTTGGAATGGCAGAAAGAGGTTTTGCCACATGCGCACATACAAATCTGTCATGACAAAATTACTACAGACGAAATGCGAGGTGTTTTTCGCTAAAATACCAGGACCGACGTTGAAAAGGGATTTGCATGAATGGTCATCAAAAACATGACCATGACCATGCGGTACATTTAAACCAAATTCACCAGCAGGGTAGAGGGAAAAAATTTCCAAGGGGTATCCTCGAGCGTTTCAGCCAACACGAAAACGGGAGATGATGGTATCCTTTGTATAAAAAGACGTTCAACCGAAGATGGTGGGCTTTGCAACTTTACACGGGCTAATGAATATTGAGGTAGACAATCGTTGGGTGGTTCCTTTTCGCCTCGTTTCGAAACATTCAAGCGCACAAAAACGTAAAATTTTGAAATTCAGTGAAATCGACAAATACATCTGCAAGTACGTGAATAAAGGCAGGATATGGCATTTTTGGTGTTCAAGCCGAAAATGGCAGGAATGTGTCCAGTTTTTCTGAAATTTTTCCCATAACCGCTGGAAGTACATAAAAACAATGAGGCTGTATGGCGAATTTTGTCATTTTTCCCTGCATGACGGGATCCAGCTGTGGTTCCTTTGCAGTTTATTTTGGGGAATGGTCAACGTATCTATTTCACGACGAAATATACATAAAGAGTTCTAAATCCACCTGCCCCAAAATCTAACTGCTTTCTTCACCTTATGCAAAAGGGAAAAGGCTTTCGCCCCAACACTTATGTATTTAGAAGTGCCTTTTTAACACTGGAATGTAAACAAAAAAGGGGCCCCTGGAAGGCATCCCGGCATTTTCAAAAAAAAAAAAATTGGGGGACTCTAACGTTCATCCTAATCAAAATGAATTTCTTTCCCTTTGCATGCTGTTTTGGGAAAAGTAGCTGGTCCCAATCTTTCCAATTTTTAAGATTGTCCAACGGGGGTCACGCATGCCACTTTTCGCATGGTGCCAAACTCTAAATTTTTTTGGGGAATGAACCCCGTGGGATATCTGCATAATGATGCGGCAAACTTCACATCCAAACCAAAATTGAGCATGTTTGCGTTAATTGACCGCTTTTCCACCCCTTTTCTCCAACGAGTTATGGGAAAAATACGATCACATTTTGGCTGAGGATATTTTTTCATAGGTACGCCCAAAAAAATTTTTGACATCACCCGGGATTCACAGAAGACATTTACTGAAACGTTAAAACACTTGAAGATAAGTGTTTCAATTGCAAATAAAGGGGTAAGGAATTGGGGAAAGCCAAACCCCCCCAAATGCGACTGTTCGATTGACTGGATTTACGGCCGTGAGAGCTTTCAACCTGATGATCTTCAGTATATGTCCCGAGAAACATTAAACCAAAAATTAACCCGTGAACAAGGGACTTTAGATCATGTTGTGCGAAAAAAAATAGTGGAAGTGGGGGCATCTTCTTCTTTGATGTCCAGGGGGACTGGGAAAAAAATTCCCCATCAGATATTCTGGCCACGGTTCGAGCCCAAAAAGGGGATGCTTTAGCTCTTTTCTTCATCTGGGAAAGGGTGAACATTGTTACCTGGTGGAAGGGTGTCTTTTAGCGTGAGTTTTCCTTTAAAATGCAAATCGGGAGATCCCATGTGCAACATTTCCGGGGGTCAGTATGGGAAAAATTGCAGAAATGTAAACTCATTTTTTTGGGATAATGCACGAGGGCACACAAAAAAATCGCTGGAGGCTCTTGATCTTTTTTTGGGGGATTTACGTAGAGCCGATCAACCATTGGGAAATGCTTTTATATTGCTAGCAGGGATTTCAGAAAAACGTCCCTGTAATTTTCGATCGACACCACGGGCAAATAAATGTTTCCTGAAATTCACATTATGGCGACATGTGCGAACATGCAGTTTACGACGAATATGCGTGTCCATTGCAGAACGATGAACAGCTGAGGTTTTTCACACAGTTACGTGGGCTGGAAACGGAAAAGCTGCCAGTTTTGAGAGTAAAAAAAAATATCATTGCCCCAAAATTTTTTTAATTTAGGTGCTCAAAAGAAGAATAATGGAAAAAGATTCCCTGAATTCGAATCAATAAAAGCAATTAAACAATTTTGGGTTTTGGGTTACCCCTTTCAGGGCAACAACCGTTAAAAATGAAAATCATTGCTGCTTGCCAGGGATAAGGGACCCATTTTTTTTACCCCTTGCAGACCGCATTGCTAAAAATATATATATCGTATATAACTTGGGCGTTGCGACAAATATGCGTGTCCAGTTGCAAAACGATAAAATCAGCTGAGGTTTTTTCAAAACCCGTTATTTGGGGACATGGGAAAGGGAAAGCTCCCGGTTAAATTTAGACGCCCAAAAAAAATTCTTTTGCCCGAAAATTTTTTGAAAATTTGGGTTCCCATAAAAAAGAAAAACCCTAATGGAAAAAGTATTCCCTGAATTCAAATCAATAATAGAATTAAACATTTTTGGGGTTTTGGAAAATTAAACTCTTTTTCCGAGGTCAGACTAAGGCATCGTTACTGTGAAACATCTTTTTCCCCCATGTTTGCCTTTGGGGACTAAGTGGCCTTTTTTAATTTTTCCTTCAGACCCCCTTGTAAAAAATATATTATACGTATTATATACACCAAAAAAAAAACCCCTAATAAGCCATCAATTTTTAAATTTTACATAAAAAAAGCAAAAATCAAAAAACCCTTTGAAAAGCAAATGTTTTTCAAAAAAATTAAAAATTTTAAATTTAAAAAAAACAGCACCTGCCTGCTTTGGGCTCGCTAATTTGGCTAATTAAATTCCCTTCCCTCATTTTTGGCCTGCCATTGCTTCTGGCCGTTTTTTATTTCTCAAAATCTTGCACCAATGTGCAATACTTTTCCCATACCTGATCCTCTGGAAAAAGTTTGGGACATGGGAGTCTCCCGATTTTTCATGTTCAAAAAGGTAAATTTTAGCGCTGAAAGAGCAGGGGCCTTCCCCAGGGAAAAAATGGTTTCAGCATTCCAGATGAAGCAAAAGCTAAAAAACGATGCCCCTTTTTTTTGGGTGAAACCCCTGGTCAGAAATTAATCATGGGGGAATGTTTTTCCCCCTCCCCAACCCCCCTGGGCATCCCAAGGAGAAATCCCCCCTTTTCCCATTTTATTGTTTTGCACAACTGTCATAACTCCCTCTGTTCACGGGGTTTAAATTTGGGTAATGTTTGCTCGGGGCTTTTGACTTAAAAATCATCACTGTTGTAAGGCCCGGGTCACGGGCGTAAATCCAAAGTCAATCGAAGCAGTCGATTTCCCGGGGGGGGGGTTTTTGGCCTTCCCAATTCACTTACACTTTTTTTTGCAATTTTCTAAAAACTTATCTTCAAAAGTGTATTAAAGTTTTTAAATTTTAAAAGTTTTTTGTGGGAACCCCGGGGGATTTTCAAATTTTCTTGGCGTACTCTTGGGAAAATATCCTCCCCAAATGTGATTTGTATTTTTTCCCTAACTCCGTTGGAGATGAAAGGGGGGCAAGCGGGCAATTAATCGCAAAACCCAAGCTCGAATTTGGTTTTGGATGGGAAGTGTTTTCACCATCAAATTGGGTCAGGATATCCCCCTGCTGGGGGCATTCCCAAAAAATTTTTGAGCTTGGGCCCCACTCGAAAAGTGGCATGCTTTACGCCGATTTCAATCTTCAAAACTGGAAAAGGGCTTAGACCAGCACATTCCCCCCAACGCATGCGAAGGAAGAACTTCTCTTGATTAGGATGAACTGTTTTAAGTCTACCATTGTATTTTTTTTTTGAAAAAGCCGGGGGTTTTTTCCACGGGGACCCCTTTTTTTTTGTTACATTCCCCCGGGTTTGTAAGAAACAAATTCGGGAAAACATAAGGGGTTTTTTGGCGAAAAACCTCTTCCTGGGGTAAGGTGAAAAAGCAGTTAGAGTTGTGGCAGGGGGATTTGAACTCTTTCATGTTAAATTTCGTCTTTGAAATAGATACCTTGACCATTCTCCAAATGAACTGCTAAGTGAACCACAGCTGGATACCGATCATGCATGGGAAATGACAAAATTCGCCATAAAGCCTCATTGCTGCTTATGTATCTTCCAGCCTGGTATTGGGAAATTTCATCGACAACTTGGACAGCATTCCTGCCCCTTTTCGGCTTGAACACCAAAACTGCCATATCGCTGCCTATTCACGTACTTGCAGATGTTTTTATCGATTTCACTGAATTGCAATACTCTACGTTTATGTGCGCTTTGAATGTTTTCGACAACAGAGGCGAATATGAACCACCCAACGATTGTCTACCTCAATATTATCATTACGCCTGTGAAAGTTGCAGAAGTCCCACCATCTTCGGTTGAACGTCTTCTATACAAAAGGATATCCATCATCTCCTGTTACCGTGTTGGCTGCAAACGCTCGAGGACCGCTTGGAACTTTTTCCCTCTACCATGCATGGTGAATTTGGGTTAATTTTACCGCATGGTCCATGGATCATGTTCTTGATGACCACTTCATGCAAATCCTTATCAACGTCGGTCCGTGGTATTTCAGCCATATCACCTCGTCGATTTCGTCTGTAGTAATTTTGTCAAGAGCCGATAGTATGTGCGCATGTGGCAATCCTCTCTTCTGCCATTCTACTGAATACATCCAGCACCGCACAGATCCAAAGACTTCACTTTTCCAACGATAAAATCCATTAGTGACTTTCAGCTTTTTTCTGAAAACGCGGGCTGTGATGTCCTGCCTATCCGTGGACGATTGTCCGGGAATAACAGCAGCACTATCTCCTCCCCAAACTGGATTGCATGTGAAAGTGATGAATAAATCTGGACGGCCATAGTGCCGAACATATGCCATAGCATCTTGAGCATATTCCTGCATGTGACGTGGACTACCTATATATGAAGATGGTAAAATCGTACGCTTTCCAACATTGGTTGTATCACGGTCATTCATAACGGCATCTTGCAAAAGAATATATTCCTCGGAACGAAGTTTCGTCTGATTCAATCTGAGAAATAGCAAACGTTCTGTTTCTATTTTTGCATACATATCCACAATGTATTGATGAAACAGCTGACGACATTTCAATATATGATTGTCTTCGTTATTCCGAACCATTAAACGGTATGCGTAAAAGTTCATCGCACTGCACTTTTTATTGGTTTCTACACCATTCACTGGATCTACCATCTTCACATTGAAGTGATATCCGTCGGCGCCATCCCAGAAGATAAGTGGATACTGTAAAGCATCGTAACAACGGTGAGTTTCTGCAACGTTTATCAAATTATCGTTTCGTCGATGGAGAATAATATCTCGAGGTTGGAACTGATCCCCAACTATGACAATAGCCACTTCGTCTATAGTTGGAGCATTATACCTCCTGACATGTTCTCCAGTGGGTGTTTTGTCTGCGTGAATGACAATCTTGTGGGTATCTGAGGGCATCATATCAAGTGCTGTTTTGAATAAACGCACCAAATGGTTCCGATTGTGGAGGAGCTGCTGTAGCCGCAAAATGATGGACCTTCTTACGGAGGTGTGTATTCTAGATCGTGCATCGGCTTCGTCTCTATCATCACCGATAAAGTACATTTGAAGAAATTTATGTTCACTGTCTGGGTACGGGGATAGGGCGCCCGCTTTGTGATATATTTGTCCTTTGACTTTGAAAGTTGGCATGAATTTGGCAGTCCCAATTTCCGCCCCAAATGACGTCATTTGGAAGCAAGAATTATATCGCCTAATGTTTGATAGGAAATGCTTCGATTCAGCAGAAGATCCATCAAGTAGAGTTCGCAGTGGCTCTGGTGTGCTTCAAGTTGTGGTAATTTGATTTTGCCCCCAGCACAACACATTCCGTTCGTTTCATTTTTGAACTTCAGAGCCTGGCAGTAAGTGCAGACATGACTCATCTGGCCAATGACGACATGTCGGCTACGGCTATAATCAACAGCTGGTCATAGCGGAAATGCAATACGATGGCTCTCAAGTCGATCAGTGTTATCTGTGCTCGGATTCAGATACGCCTCGGAGCCCTATCGTGTTCATTTTCTTTGCGAGCGAGCAAAATGTGTAACTGCAGACCCGCCCTCTCTAATCAAAAAAAAAAAAACAAACGCTGAATCCTCAAGCCTGGCTGCGCGGCTTTCTGTTCTCTGTTCTATAATCATCCTCTGGCCTGCTCCTCGCCGTCTGTCTGCCGTACCAATTCCCGTTCTTCTTCAGTCCTATTCGAAACATTTCTTCTGACGTTTTCTGCGTTGCGAGTACGAACGACCCAAATCGCTTTTTTAGGGGGCATTATTTTCAATACTTACTTTTTGACGACCGTATAACTCACGCGCGATCACACAAACGTCTTTGGATAGAGAGCGCCCTGTGCAACTGACTGCAGCGCCACCTGCTGGGAGCAGAGCACATTTACTGTCTGCACTGTATGGGTGTTCCCATCCGCCTGCAGCAGATGGCGCTGCGGTCGATGCACGGGGAACCTCTATAAAACCCCTTTCATTCGCGCTAGCGGGGTGATATCGAACATAAAAAGTAGCCTAAACCTGAGCTGAAGTTGACTCCATAGTGTGTCAAATTTGAGCGCAATCGGTTCAGTAGTTTTCGAATCATAGATGTTGAGAAACGAAACATAACATTTTTATATTATATAACAAGATTTATCGTTGATTTAACTTCTGATGGCTAATGCTATTTCCAATTGATATCTGAGGCAGTGTCCCACCTTCTAGCCAATTGTTAGTTTTAAATTTTGTTAGAATATTAATCGAACGAAGCTAATTTGGATCCCGTTAGCATTGATTAGCTTTTGTTAGGGCAGAAATATATATTCTTGATCAGCATGTACGCCCACCATGACCTCTTTTCTGTCCGTTGGGTAAACAATCTTTTAGATTAAGAGCTATCGCGATGAAAAGGCTTAAACTTTTTGATTTATAGGAAGATTTAGGTTCCTGGGTTTTGTCCAGATGACAATATAACATATAAAAACCATCCACGATAAGTTTCGTCGACAAAAACAGTCTCAGTGAGAAAACTGTTTTGGACTTAACTTTACGACCAAACCTTTTTCTGTGTGCATTGTCGATGTAGCTGTTTATCAAAATTTTATAAGGCTTAGATCACTTTATCATATATCACCAACCATTGAACAACTTTTTTAATGTGTTTGCAGGTTGTTAAGCATATCTTGTTTTGTAGGTAATTCTTTACATATCAAGTGCGGAACACAATAAAGAATATACATTAATAGAACTTAGTATACCTGACAGACTTTGTCTGCCTTCCCTTTACATTATGACAATCGGGCAAACGGGGCAGAAGTTGCTACTCAGCAATCCAACCTGGTGATGAGTTACGTCTATAAACATGTTATATTCGTTTCCTCTGTATACAAATTTTGGAATAGGTGAAAAAGCTTTTTATTATTTAAAAATAAAATTATTATTGCTACTTAAATTGCTATTGAATGACATATTTAATATTAAAATGAAAACAACAAAAACTAAATACCATTCTCTGCAGATTGGCCCCAATCGCAGGCGAGTCATGGCAGTCCATCATGGGTCACTCATTTCATGTTTTAACAAGTAGCAAGCAGAGCATGAAGACCAACAGCATCAAACAGCAGCAGCAACAGTCAACAGCAACGGCAAAAGGAAAAGCGAAAGCAGCAGCTGCAAATATTATTGGTTTAGTTACATTTGCATTTGAAACTGCGATTTACATAAAACAGCGAAAATAAAACGTTACGTGGCTTCGCAAGGCATGGGTAAGCAGCAACTTTTCAAATATTTTTCGCCATTCTCTTTGAAGCGAATATATGCTATGTATATATTGAGTGGGTAAAGACCGATTGGTTAACTTTCATTTGTGCCAGTTTTTTTCCATATAATCTGGCTCATTGGTCCACAATTGAGTGAATGAATGCTCTTTGATGTATTCGGGGACTTATCGGATTACAATTTGAATTAATTATAACAATGAGAGAAAGTTGTTGACTGATTTATCAAGCCATTAACTCGATTAATAGACAGTGATTGAAACCAAAAGGGAAAAACATCAACATCTTTTTTCTCACTGCATTAAAAATTTCTAATTTGATTTTGGTTTTTCTATCTTTCAATTAACTTGGGAAATCGTGTGCCCGAAGCTGAGCTTTGGCCGCTAATTGCCAGATTATGGAACTCTGATCTTTGCTTTCACAATTGCTGCCATTTCGAACTAATGAACCAGATTTATATGGAGCACAGATACACAAAGACTTGGGAAACAATGTAAAGCAATTGCAGATATAGACAGGGTTTTTCATATAAAAGATTAAAAATTTATTGCTTTATGAAGGAACAAACATTTTCGCAGTAAATGCATCTAAAAATGAAAATGAATTTTCTTTTGCATTAATTTCAACTTCTAGCTAGTATTTACTTTATTTATGCTCATTATTGAGGTGATTCTAGGTTAATCTCCTTTACGTACGCACGAAAGGTAATACTAACTCTCTCTATTTCTCTGCTGGCAGTTCTCTATGTTTTTCTTTTTGTGGGTCTCCATTGCATATCATCAGACAACGAAAATTAAAAAAGCACGGCCTATGGGGCTGGGATGTATCTACTATGTATACCTAGCTGCTTCTGACGCTGCTGCTGGTGTTTTGATGATGATGAAATGGCGTGCCTGCAGATACTAGTACTATGCACATGCCCACGCATGGCAGCTATCCATGTCTTCTCCGTTCTCTGCTTTGTCTCCTCTATCTCTCCCTCCCTGTGTAGGTGTGTGTAGGTGTGTGCGGCATGCCAGAAAAGGAATGTGCAATAGAAACCAAAAATATGCGATATAATTCCAAAGCACAATAGCATGAAGTACATCATCAGTGCGGATTTATGGTTGACTGCTGGAATAGGTCAGCTGGCGCATTTATCTACGCCCACAAGTAGAATGATGTTTCGGGTAGGCGGCCTGAGTTGTGGCTGGGTCGGATTGAGCTTTAGGTAAATTACATGCACATGCAAGTCAAGCACATATGCCCCAATCCTTTCTCTTCTTCCAACGCCTCATTCTCCCATAGATGCCTGGGTTTTTGTTCAACGCTGTTGCCTTGTCTCCAGCGGTGCAAAATATTGAAATCTAACTGACTGACTCTCGTCTCTGCTCGTCTCTCTAATGACGTGTGTTTGATAAGAAATATTCATATTTGTGTGTATGTATGTGTGTGGTAGAGACACGCCAGCAGGCAGGTCGAAATCAAAACGAGACCCAGTCCCAGGCTGAGGCTCAGGCTAAGGCCTCACGATGAGATTCTCTCGTTCTTTAAAGTGCCAACAGAATGTTGCGTGCGCGTTTTAAGGCAAAAGGCAAAAACTCAAATCACTTGGCATTAGTTTAATGGCAAGCCCAACTGCTGTTGGTCCGTCCCCATATATATATATATTTATTATCGTTAAACATCATCAGCAATGTCTTAACTTACATTTCTTGAGGCGACCTTCGAAAAAAGGAAAAACCTGATTTGTAATTCAAAACCTGTTTGCTTCCGTTGTTGCTTGGGTGAAACATATGTTACGAATTATGGGAATTAGATTCATAATAAAATAAAGGAGCAACCGTCAAGCTGTAATCAAAACAAAACATTCTTTTCCCCATTTTGGTGTCCTTTTTGCCCACCGTCGCCAGCCATATCCCCTTCTTCCATTCTTCCTTCCAGAACGCACGAACGCATCAGGACTAGACCAACTCTATACTGGCTCAGAGGCGTCGGGGGTGAAAGCAATCAGTGCACAGTGTGTCCATACTTGTTTTCTGGTTAAATTTTGTGACTCCCATCAGGTGAAATTTGATTAGCGGCCGTAAGGCAATGATTAGAAAACGTGATCAAATATGTTGCTATAAATGTTTAAATGTTTCGTTTAGCTTTTCGTTTTGCTCCCTTTTTACCCTTTTCCCCCTACTCTATAATTTGGACCGACAGCCGACTGTCGACTGAAGAAAAAAATAATTACTTGGGTTTATTATGTTGATGACTTTTAGCTGTGATTATCGTTGCCATTTATGCTTGTCGACGCTCTAACACGCTTATGAAAAAAGGATTTTCTTTCTCGAATTGGATTTAAATGTTTACGTGGTTTTAAATGTATACGAAACCATTAAACAGGCTTTTTGAAAGCCGCTGCCGTTAAAGCAATCGCTAAACAAATTATTTGTTTTACCCTTTTATAAAGACTCGATTTTAAATTAGTTTTTAAATGCATTAAAATATAAATTGGACGTAAATCTCTTATGAAAACTGAATGTCAGCATACAAAAACAAAATCGTAATTGATTGCATCTCTCTCGTATATATTCGATACTTGCTTCATCCATAAAAACAATCTCTTCATTGTCACAAATGCTACCATCTAGCCAACTTGGGTCATTGGGCTTTATGACGATCTTTTCGACGACAGCCCATTCGTCCGTCTTAAGACAATCATTTTGGCTTTCTAATAATTTTAGATTCGAAAGTAAACACGGCTCCATGGCCGGCCAAACAAACCGCACTAAGGATAGATGGAGAAAATCTATCAGGGGCGTGGCCTTGAAGCCTCCAATACATTGAACACCATTCTCAACGAATTCCAAGGTGTCCTCATCCGCTGGCACTATATATTCGATGACAGGAGTCTTTTCATTAAATTTCAATAGTGAAACTTTTCTGTTGATAAAAATGTCAAAAAACTTCTTAAGATCGCAGAAATACTTCTCCTGGCATGGAGCACTCACGACCACAATAAACTGGCGATTTTTAGAAAGCACATTAACAAATGGAGCCTGGCCCCCACCACCCACTTCATCATCCATGCTTTCAGGGGTGGTATGGAGATAGCAATTGGT
>JANFPS010000279.1:0-20691 GCA_024703675.1 Drosophila nebulosa
TCATTTTTGTCATTCAAAACCTAGAAACTCATTTTGAAAACCCACTTTTCGAGAAATCGTCAAATTTTGTAAAAAAATTGAGAATCTTTTCTTTTTCCTGCTCTAACTTTGCCAATTTGGGATGATTACAAAAAGCAATATATCAGTACTAACTCATCCAGTTTACTTTCATTTGTCATTCAAACCTAAAAAAATTCATTTTGAACCCACTTTTCGTGAAAATCGTCAATTTGTAAATTGAGTTTAAAATTAACTTTTTCCGTGCTCTAACTTTGCCAATATTGGGATGATTACAAAAGATAATGTATCAGTAAGTAGCTCATCAAGTTTACTTTCATTTGTCATTCAAACCTAGAAAACTCATTTTGAACCCACTCTTCGAGAAAATCGTGAATTTGTAAAACTTAAGTCATCTTAAGTTTTCCGTGCTCTAACTTTGCCAATATTGGGATGATTACAAAAGGGAATGTATCAGTTAATAGCTCTTCTAGTTTACTTTCATTTGTCACTCAAACCTAGAAAACTCATTTTGAACCCACTTTTCGAGAAAATCGTCAATTTGTAAAAATTGAGTAATCTTATCTTTACCGTGCTCTAACTTTGTCAATATTGGGATGATTACAAAAAGCAATATATCAGTAAGTAACCCATCGAGTCTACTTTCATCCGTCATTCAAACCTAGAAAACTCATTTTGAACCCACTCTTCGAGAAAATCGTGAATTTGTAAAACTTAGGTCATCTTAAGTTTCGTGCTCTAACTTTGCCATATTGGGATGATTACAAAAGGGAAAGGTATCAGTTAGTTTGCTCATCTAGTTTACTTGTATTTGTCATTGAAATCTAGAAAACTCATTTTGAAACCCCCTTTTCGAGAAAATCGTGATTTGGGAAAAATGTAAATAAACTTAACTTTTCCGTGCTCTAACTTACTTTCGAGTTTACTTCATTTGGGATTCAAAACTTAGAAACTTTTCTTGAACCCACTTTTCAGAAAAAACGGGAATTTGTCAAAATTGAGTAATGTCAACTTTTCCGTGCTCTAACTTTGCCAATATTGGGGTGATTAAAAAATGTAATGTATCAGTAAGGGAGCTCATCGGGGTTTACTTTCATTTTCATTCAAACCCAGAAAACTCATTTTGAACCCACTTTTCGAGAAATCGTCAATTTGTAAAAATTGAGTAATCTTAAACTTTACCGTGCTCTAACTTTGTCAATATTGGGATGATTACAAAAAACAATATATCAGTAAGTAACCCATCGAGTCTACTTTCATCCGTCATTCAAACCTAGAAAACTCATTTTGAACCCACTCTTCGAGAAAATCGTGAATTTGTAAAAATTAAGTATTCTCAACTTTTCCTTACTCTAACTTTGCCAATATTGGGATGATTACAAAAGGAAGGTATCAGTTAATTGCTCATCTAGTTTACGTTGTATTTTCCTTGACATCTAGAAACACTCCTCGTTTTGGAACCCACTTTTCGAGAAATCGTGATTTGGTAAAATTGAGTAATCTTATCTTTTCCGTGCGTCTAACTTGTGCCAATATTGGGATGATTACAAAAAGCAATATATCAGTAAGTAAACCTCATCGAGTTTACTTTTCATTTGTCTTCAAACCTAGAGAAACTCATTGAACCCACTTTTCGAGAAAATCGTGAATTTGTAAAATTGAGTATATTAACTTTTCCGTGCTCTAACTTTGCCACATATTTGGGAATGTATTACAAAACGTATGTATCAGTAAGTAGCTCATCCAGTTTCCTTTCATTTGTCATTCAAAACCTAGAAAGACTCATTTTGAACCCACACTTTTCAGTCGAGAAAATCGTCCATTTTGTAAAAATTGAGTAATCTTCTCTTATCTTTTACCGTGCTCATAACTTTGTCAACATTGGGATGATAACAAAAAGCAATATATCATAAGTAACTCATCGAGTTCTCTTTCATCCCGTCCATTCAAACCTAGAAAAACTCATTTTGAACCCGCTTCTTCGAGAAAATCGTGAATTTGTAAAACTTAGTCATCTTAAGTTTTCCGTGCTCTAACTTTTGCCAATATTGGATGATTACAAAAGGGAAGGTATGAGTAAGTAGCTCTTCTAGTTTCTTGTAATTTGTCATTCAAGACCTAGAAAACCTAAATTTGTGAACCCACTTTTCGAGAAAATCGTGAATTTGTAAAAATTAAGTATCTTACTTTTCCGTGCTCTAACTTTTGGCCATATTTGGGATGATTAAAAAAGAAAATGTATCGTTAAGTAGCTCCATCTAGTTATTTGTATTTCTCATTCAAATCTTAGAAAATTCATTTTGACCCACTTTTCGAGAAAATCGGTGAATTTGTTAAAAATGAGGTTATCTCAACTTTTGTTTACTTCATGAATCATTCAACCTAGAAAACCCATTTCGTGAATTTGTAACAAATTGAGAATCTGGCGAATTAAAATTCGATCCCGAACACAATCCAACTTTCCCATGCTCTACATTGTGAATATTGCATGATTATCATAAGCAATTTATCAGTTAGTAGCTTATTAGTTTAAACTTTCATTTGTCAACAAAGGCTAGACAAAACTAAATTCGAACTCCACTTTTGAGAAAAATCGTTTAATGGGTAAAAATTGACCATCTGCGAACTTATGAATTCGATCCCGACACAATCTTAACTGTTCCGTGCTCTAACATTGTGAATATTGGGAATGAGAGTAACAAAAAGGGAATTATCATTAGTAACTCCTATCTATTTTTCTGGTATTTGTCCGATGACACCTAGAAACTTATTTGAACACACTTGTCGAGAAAATCGTGAATTTTATAAAATTGGTAATCTCACAACCTTTTCCGTGCTCCTAACTTTGCGCCAATAATTGGGATGATTCAAAAAGCAATGTATCAGTAAGTACTCATGCCGAGTTACTTTCATTTGTCACATTCAAACGCTAGAAAACTCATTTTGACTCCACTTTTCGAGAAAATCGTGAATTTGTTACTATAGTCACTTGAGTTTCCCGTGCTCTAACTTTGCCATATTGGGAATGATTACGAAAGTAATGTATCAGTAAGTAGCGTCATCGAGTTTTACTTTCATTTTGTCATTCAACCACTAGAAACTCATCTTGAACCCACTTTTTCGAGAAAATCGTAAATTGGTAAAAATTAGTAATCTTAACTTTCCGTGCTCTACTTTGCCATATTGGATGATTACAAAAAGTAATGTATCATACGATAGCTCATCTAGTTTACATTTCATTTGTCTCAACCTAGAAAACTCATCTTGAACCACTTTTCGAGAAATCGTCATTTTGTAAAAATTGAGTCATCTTAAATCTTACGTGCTCTAAACTTTGTCAATAATGGTATATTAACAAAAAAGCATATTATCATTAGTACCTCATCGAGTCTACTTTCATGCCGTCATTCAAACCTAGAAAAACTCATTTTGGACCCACTTTTCGGAGAAAATCGTGAATTTGTTAACTTAGTCATCTTGAGTTTTTCCGTGCTCTAACTTTGCAATATTTGGGATGATTCAAAAGGGAATGTATCAGTAGTAGCTCTTCTAGTTTTACTTGTATTTGTCCTTAAACCCCAGAAAACTAATTTTGAACCCACTTTTCGAGAAAATCGTGAATTTGTAAAAATTGGGTAATCTCAACTTTTCCGTGCTCTACTTTGCCAATATTGGGATGATTACAAAAGCAATGTATCAGTAAGTAAGCTCATCGGTTTTACTTTCATTTGTCATTCAAACCTAAAACTCCTTGAACCCCTTGTTTGCGAGAAAATCGTCCAATTTGGTTAAAAATTGAGTATCTTATCTTTCCGTGCTCTAACTTTGCCAATATTGGGATGATTACAAAAAAGGCATATATGCAGTTAAGTAACTCATCGAGTTTAGCTTTCATTTGTCATTCAAACTAGAAAACTCATTGTTGTAACCCACGTTTTCGAGAAAATCGTGAATATTTGTTAAAATTGGAGTTAATCTCAACTTTTTCCGTCTCGTAACTTTGCCATATTTGGATGATTACAAAAAGTATGTATCAGTAAGTAGCTCATCGAGTTTACTTTCATTTGTTTGTCATCAAACCTAGAAAACTCATTTTGAATCCTTTTCGAGAAATATTCGTGGATTTGTGAAACTTAAGTCATCTTGAGTTTTCCGTGCTCTAACTTTGCCAATATTGGATGATTACGAAAGTATGTACAGTAAGTAGCTCAATCGAGTTTACTTCATTTGTCCATTCAAACCTAGAAAACTCATCTTGAACCCAATTTTCGAGAAATCGTGAAATTTGTAAAAAATGTATTAATCTTTACTTTGCCCGTGCTCTAACTTTGCCAATATGGGATGATTACCAAAGTAATGTATCATTACGTAGCTCATGAGTTACTTTCATTTGTCATTCAAACTAGAAAACTCATCTTGACCCACTTTTCGAGAATCGGCAATTTGTAAAATTGAGTCATCTTATCTTTCCGTGCTCTAACTTTGTCAATATGGGATGATTACAAAAAGCAATATATGCAGTAATACTCATGAGAGTCGACGTTCATCACGTTATTCAACACCTAGAAACTCTTTTGAACGGAACCACTTTTCGAGAAAATCGTGAATTTGTTAAACTTACGTGGAAAAAAATACATCTTTGAGTTTTCCGTGCTCTAACTTTGGCCAATATTGGGATGATACAAAAGGGAATGTATCAGTTAGTAGCTCTTCTAGTTTACTTGTATTTGTCATTAAAACCCAGAAAACTAATTTTGAACCCACTTTTCGGAATCAGTGATTTGGGTAAAATTGGGTAATACTCAACTTTCTTTTTCCGTGCTCTAGCACTTTGCCAATATTTGGGGATGATTACAAAAAGCAATGGATCCTAAGTAGCTCATCGGTTTACTTTCATTTGTCATTCAACCTAGAAAACTCCATTTTGAACCCACTTTTCGAGAAAATCGTCCATTTGTAAAATTGAGTAATCTTATCTTTTCCGTGCTCTACAACTTTGCCAATATTGGGATGATTACAAAAAGCAATATATCATTAGTAACTCACCGAGTTTACTTTCATTTGTCTTCAACCTAGAAACTCATTTTGAACCCCTTTTCGAGAAAATCGTGAAATTTGTAAAAATTGATAATATTACTTTCCGTGCTCTTTACTTTGCCAATATTGAGGATGATTACCACAAAGTAAATGTATCACTAAGTAGCTCATCGAGTTTTACTTTCATTTGTCATTCAACCTAGAAAACCATTTTAACCCAATCTTCGAGAAATCGTGAATTTGGTAAAACTTAAGTCATCTTAAGTATTTCCGTGCTCTAACTTTTGCCAATATTGGGATGATATAAAAAGGGAATGTATCAGTTATAGCTCTTCTAGTTTACTTACTTTCATTTGTCATTCAACCTAGAAAACTCATTTGTGAACCCAATTTCGAGAAATCGTCAATTTGTAGGAAAATTTGAGTAATCTTATCTTTACCGTGCTCTAACTTTGTCAATATTGGATGATTACAAAGCAATATATCAGTAAGTAACTACGAGTCTACTTTCATCCGTCATTCAAACCTAGAAAACTCTTTTGAACCCCCTCTTCGAAAAATCGTGATTTGTAAAAATGAGTATTCTCCAACTTTTTTCCCCCCCCCCCTTTTTTGCCTTTTAACGTTGCCAATATTGGATGTTTACAAAAGCAATGTATCATAGTAGCTCACGGTTTTACTTTCATTTGGCATCAACTTAGAAAACTCATCTTGAACCCACGTTTCGAGAAAATCGGGATTTTGAAAATTGAGTAATCTCACTTTTCCGTGCTCTAACTTTGCCAATTATTGGGATGATTAGCAAAAGCAATGTATCATAAGGTAGCTCATCGGGTTTTACTTTCAATTTGTCATTCAAAAAAAAACCTAGAACAACTCATTTAACCCACTTTTCGGAAAATCGTCAATTTGTAAAATTGATAAATCTTAACTTTCGTGCCTCTAAACTTTGGCCAATATTGGGATGATTACAAAAAGCAATATATCAGTACGTAACTCATCGAGTCTACTTTGTCCATACCGTCATTCAAACCTAGAAACTCATTTTGACCCACTCTTCGAGAAATCGTGATTTGTAAAACCTTAGGTCCCTCTTAAGTTTTCCTTGCTCTAACTTTGCCATCGATTGGGATGATTACAAAAGGAAGGTATCAGTTAGTTGCTCATCTAGTTTACTTGTATTTTGTCATGGAAATCTAGAAAACTCATTTTGAACCCCACGTTTCGAGAAACATCGTGTGAATTTGTAAAAATGTAGTAATCTTAACTTTTCCGTGCTCTACTTTGGCCAAATTGGGATGATTACGAAAAAGCAATGTATCGAGTAAGTAGCTCATCGAGTTTACTTTCATTTGTCATTCCACCTAGAAAACTCTCGGAACCCACTTTCGAGAAAATCGTGAATTTGTAAAATTGAGTAATCTCACTTTTCGTGCTCTAACTTTGGCCATATTTGGATGATTACAAAAGCAATGTACTCATAAGTAGCTCATCGAGTTACTTTCATTTGGCATTCAACTTAGAAAACTTATCTTGAACCCACTTTTCGAGAAAAATCCGGGAATTTGTAAGAATTGAGTAATCTCAACTTTTCCGTGCTCGTACTTTGCCATATGGATATTACAAAAATACATGTATGAGCTAAGTAGCTCAATCGGGTTTACGTTCCATTTGTCATTCACACCTAGAAAACTCATTTTTGAACCCACTTTTCGAAAAATCGTCATTTGTAAAATTGAGTAATCTTATCTTTTCCGTGCTCTAAACTTTGCCATATTGGGATGATTACAAAAGCAATATATCCGTAAGTAACCCATTCGAGTCTACTTTTTTTCATTCCTATCCCGTCATTCAATCCTAGAAAACTCCTTTTGATCCCCACTTCTTTCGAGAAAATCGTCGAATTTGTAAAAATTAAGTATTCTCAACTTTTCCTGCTCTCACTTTGCCAATATTTGGGATATTACAAAGGGAAGTATCAGTTTAATTGCTCATCAGTTTATAACTTTGTATTTGTCATTGACATCTAGGAAAACTCGTTTTGAACCCACTTTTTCGAGAAAATCGTGAAATTCTGTAAAAATGTTAGTAATCTTAACATTTTTCCGTGCTCTAACTTTAGGCCAAGTATTGGGATGCTTAACAAAAAGTAATGTATCAGTAAGTAGCTCATCGAGTTATACTTTCATTTGTCATGCAAACCTAGAAAACTCATTTTGACACCCACTTTTTCGATGAAAATCGTCATTTGTAAAAATTGAGTAATCTATCTGTTACCGTGCTCTAACTTTGTCAATATTGGGATGATTACAAAAGCAATATATCAATTATGTAACTCATCGAGTTTACTTTCATCCGTCATTCAAACCTAGAAAACTCATTTTGAACTCACTCTTCGAGAAAATCGTGAATTTGTAAAACTTAAGTCAATCTAAGTTTTCCGTGCTCTAACTTTGCCAATATTGGGAATGATACAAAGGGAATGGTATCAGTAAGTAGCTCTTCTAGTTTTTTACACTTGTATTTGTCTTTGCAAACCCAGAAACTAATTTTGAACCCCTTTTCGACAAAATCGTGAATTTGTAAAAATTGAGTAATCTTAACTTTTCCGTGCTCTAACTTTGCCAATATTGGGATGATTAAAAAAGAAAATGTATCAGTAAGTTTATTTGTATTTGTCATTCAAATCTAGAAAATTCATTTTGAACCCTTTTTTCGAGAAAATCGTGAATTTTTTGTTAAATGAGTTTTCTCAACTTTTGTTTACTTTCATTTATCCATTCAACCTAGAAAACTCATTTCGTGAATTTGTAAAAATTGAGTAAATTGCGTAAATTAACTTCGATCCCGACACAATCTCAACTTCCATGCTCTTACATTGTGAATATTGCGATGATTATAATAAGGCAATTTATCAGTTAATAGCTTATTTAGTTTACTTTCCATTGTCAAACAAAGCTAGAAAACAAATTCGAACTCCACCTTTGAGAAAATCGTTATGGTAAAAATTGACCCATCTGTCCGAACTTAATGATCGATCCCACATCAATCTAACTTTATCCGTGCTTACTACACATATGTGAACTATTGAATGGTAACAAAAGTGAATGTATCAGTTAGTAACCAATATATTTTTCTTGTATTGTGCATTGAAACCTAGAAACTCATTTTGAAACCCACTATTTCGAGAACAATCGTCAATTTGTTAAAAATTGAGTAATCTTATCTTTACCGTGCTCTAACTTTGTCAATATTGGGAATGATTTACCAAAAGCAATAATATCATAAGTAACCCATCCAGTCTACTTTCATCCGTCATTCAAACCTAGAAAACTCATTTGAACCCACTTTTCGAGAAAATCGTGAATTTAATAAAATTGAGTAATATTAACTTTTCCGTGGTCTAACTTTGTTTTTTGCCAATATTGGGATGATTACAAAAAGTAAGGTATATAAGTAGCTCATCGAGTTTACTTTCATTTGTCATTCAAACCTAGAAAACACCCCTTTTGAACCCCTCTTCGAGAAAATCGTGAATTGTAAACTTAAGTCATCTAAGTTTTCCGTGCTCTAACTTTGCCAATATTGGGATGATTACAAAAGGGAATGTAATCAGTTATAGCTCTTCTAGTTTACTTTGCATTGTCATTCAAACCTAGAAAAACTCAGTTTGAACCCACTTTTCGAGAAAATCGTCAATTTTGTAAAATTTTTGAGTATCTTATCGTTTACCGTGCTCTAACTTTGTAATATTGGGATGATTACAAAAGCAAATTATCAGTAAGTAACTCCATCGAGTCTACTTTCATCCGTCCATTCAACCTCGAAAACTCTTTTGAACCCACCTCTTCGAAAAATCGGAATTTGTAAAAATTGAGTATTCTCAACTTTTCCTTGCTCTAACGTTGCCAATATTGGGATGATTACAAAAAGCAATGTATCAGTAAGTAGCTCATCGAGTTTACTTTCATTTGGCATTCAAACTTAGAAAACTCATCTTGAACCCACTTTTCGAGAAAATCGGGAATTTGTAAAAATTGAGTAATCCACTTTTTCCGTGCTCTACTTGCCAATATTGTGATGATTACAAAAGCAATGTATCCAGTAAGTAGCTGCATCGGTTAACTTTCATTTGTCATTCAAACTAGAAAACTCATTTTGAACCACTTTTCGAGAAAATCGTCAATTGTAAAATTGAGTAATCTTTACTTTTTCCGTGCTCACTAACTTTGCCAATATTGGGATGATTAAAAAAAGCAATATATCAGTAAGTAACTCCATAAGTCTACTTTCATCCGTCATTCAAACCTAGAAAACTCATTTTGAACCCACTCTTCGAGAAAATCGTGAATTTGTAAAACTTAGGTCATCTTAAGTTTTCCGTGCTCTAACTTTGCCAATATTGGGATGATTACAAAAGGCAATGTATCAGTAAGTAGCTCATCGGGTTTACTTTCATTTGTCATTCAAACCTAGAAACTCATTTTGAACCCACTTTTTCGAGAAAATCGCCATTTGTAAAAATTGAGTAATCTTATCTTTCCGTGCTCTAACTTTTGCCAATATTCGGTGATTACAAAAAGCAATATATCGAGTAAGTAAACTCATCGAGTTTACTTCTTTGTCTTCAAACCTAGAAAACTCATTTTTGGAACCACTTTTTCGAGAAAATCGTGACTTGTAAAAATTGAGTAATATTAACTTTTCCTGCTCTAACTTTGGCCAATATTGGGATGATTACCAAAGGGAAATGTATCAGTAAGTAGCTCATCGGAGTTTACTTTCATTTGTCATTCAAACCTAGAAACTCATTTTGAACCCACTCTTCGAGAAAATCAGTGAATTTGTAAAACTTAGTCATCTAAAGGGTTTTTGTCCGTGCTCTCTTAACTTTGCCAATTTGGGATGATTACAAAAGGGAATGTATCATTTAGTAGCTCTTTCTAGTTTACTTCATTGTCATTCAACTAGAAAACTCATTTTGAACCCACTTTTCGAGAAAATCGTCAATTTGTAAAAATTGAGTAATCTTATCTTTACCGTGCTCTAACTTTGTCAATATTGGGATGATTACAAAAAGCAATATATCAGTAAGTAACCCATCGAGTCTACTTTCATCCGTCATTGAAACCTAGAAAACTCATTTTGAGCCCACTCTTCGAGAAAATCGTGAATTTGTAAAAATTGAGTATTCTCAACTTTTCCTTGCTCTAACTTTGCCAATATTGGGATGATTCAAAAGGTAAGGTATCAGTTAATTGCTCATCTAGTTTACTGTATTTTTGTCATTGAATCTAGAAAAACTCGTTTGAACCACTTTTCGGAAAATCGTGTGAATTTGTAAAAATTTAATTAATCTTAACTTTTCTGTGCTCTAACTTTGGCCAATATTGGGATGATTACAAAAAGTATGTATCAGTAGTAGCTCTCGAGTTTACTTTAATTTGCATTCAAACCTAGAAAACTCATTTTGACCCTTTTCGAGAAAATCGTCAATTTGTAAAATTTGAGTAATCTTATCTTTCCGTGCTCTAACTTTGTCCATATTGGGATTATTACAAAAGCATATATCGTAAGTACTCATGATTTACTTTCCTCCGTCATTCCAAACCTAGAAAACTCATTTTTGAACTCACTCTTCGAGAAATCGTGAAAATTTTGTTTTTTTTTTGTGTAAAACTTAATCATCTTAAGTTTTTCGTTCTCTAACTTTGCCAATATTGGGATGATTCCAAAGGGAATGTATCAGTAAGTACTCTTCTAGTTTTACTTGTATTTGTCTTTCAAACCCAGAAAACTAATTTTAACCCCTTTTCGGAAAATCGTGAATTTGTAAAAATTGAGTAATCTTAACTTTTCCGTGCTCTAACTTTGCCAATATTGGGATGATTAAAAAAGAAAATGTATCAGTAAGTAGCTCATCTAGTTTATTTGTATTTGTCATTCAAATCTAGAAAATTCATTTTGAACCCACTTTTCGAGAAAATCGTGAATTTGTTAAAAATGAGTTATCTCAACTTTTAGTTTACTTTCATTTATCATTCAAACCTAGAAAACTCATTTCGTGAATTTGTAAAAATTGAGAAATCTGGCGAAATTAAATTCGATCCCGACACAATCTCAACTTTTCCGTGCTCTAACATTGTGAATATTGCGATGATTATAAAAAGCAATGTATCAGTTAGTAGCTTATGTAGTTTTCTTTCATTTGTCAGAAACGAAGCTAGAAAACTTAATTCGAACTCACCTTTTGAGAAAAGTCGTTTAATGGGTAAAAATTGACCACTGGCGAACTTATGATCCGATCCCGAACACAATCTAAACTTTTCCGTGCTCTAAACATTGTGAAATATTGGAATGGTAACAAAGGGAATGGGTATCATTTTAGTAACTCACTAGTTTTCTTGTATTTGTCATTTAAACCTAGAAAACTCATTTTGAACCCACTTTCGAGGAAAATCGTGAATTTAGAAAATTGGGTATCTCAACTTTTTCCGGCTCTAACTTTTGCCAATATGGGATGATTACAAAAAGCACTCGTTCATTAAGTAGCTCATCGAGTTGTACTTTACATTGTGCATTCAAACTTAAAAAACTCATCTTGAACCCCTTTCGAGAAAATCGTGAATTTGTAAAAATTGAGTAATTTCACTTTGCCAATATTGTGATGATTAACAAAGGGAATGAATCAGTTAGTAAAGCTCATCTAGTTTTACTTTCATTTATCCTTCAAACCTAGAAACTCTTTTTTTGAATTTGTAAAAATTGAGAAATCCTTGCGAAATTAAATCGATCCCGACACAATCTCAACTTTCCCATGCTCTTTACATGTGAATATTGCGATGATTTTTAATAACATTTATTCAGTTAGTAGCTTATTTAGTTTATTTCATTTGTCAACGAAGCTAGAAAACTTAATTCGAACTCACCTTGAGAAATCTTTAATGGGGAAAAATTGACCAATCTGGCGAACTATGATGCGATCCCGCACTAGCTAAACTTTTCCGTGCTCTAACATTGTGAATATTGGATGGTAACAAAAGGGAATGTATCAGTTATAACTCATCTAGTTTTCTTGTATTTGTGCATTGAAACCTAGAAAAACTCATTTTGAACCCACTTTTCGAGAAATCGTTGAACTTGTAAAATTGAGTAATAATTAACTTTTCCGTGCGCTAACTTTGGCAATATTGGGATGATTTACAAAAAGTAATGTATCAGTAAGTAGCTCATCGAGTTTACTTTCATTTGTCATTCAAACCTAGAAAACTCATCTTGAACCCACTTTTCGAGAAAATCGTGATTTTGTAAAAATTGAGTAATCTCAACTTTCCCGTGCTCTACTTTGCCAATATTGGGATGAATTACAAAAAGCAATGTATCAGTAAGTAGCTCATCGAGTTTACTTCATTTGTCATTCAAATGAGAAAACTCATTTTGCACCCACTTTTCGTGAAAATCGTCAATTTGTAAAAATTGAAGTATCATATCTTTTCCTTGCTCTAACTTTGCCAATATTGGGATGAATTACAAAAATCAATATATCAGTAAGTAACTCATCGGAGTTTACTTTCAGTTTGTCATTCAAACCTAGAAAACTCTTTTGAACCCACTTTTCGAGAAAATCGTTGAACTTGTAAAAATTGAAGTAATATTAACTTTTCCGTGCTCTAACTTGGTCAAATATTGGGATGATTACAAAAGGGAATGTATCAGTAAGTAGCTCATCGAGTTTACTTCATTTGTCCATCAAACCTAGAAAACTCATTTTGACCCCTCCTTCGAGAAAAATCGTGAATTTATAAAACTTAAGTCATCTTAAGTTTTCCGTGCTCTAACTTTGCCAATATTGGGATGATTACAAAAGGGAATGTATCAGTTAGTAGCTCTTCTAGTTTACTTTCATTTGTCATTCAAACCTAGAAAACTCATTTTGAACCCACTTTTCTGAGAAAAAAATCGTCAATTTGGGTAAAAATTGGAGTAATCTTATCTTTACGTGCTCTAACTTTGTCAATATTTGGGATGATTACAAAAAGCAATATATCAGTAAGTAACCCATCGAGTCTACTTTCATCCGTCATTGAAACCTAGAAAACTCATTTTGACCCACTCTTCGAGAAAATCGTGAATTTGTAAAAATTAAGTATTCTCAACTTTTCCTTGCTCTAACTTTGCCAATATTGGGATGATTACAAAAGGGAAGGTATCAGTTAATTGCTCATCTAGTTTACTTGTATTTGTCATTGAAATCTAGAAAACTCGTTTTGACCCACTTTTCCGAGAAAATCGTGAATTTGTAAAATGTATAATCTTAAACTTTTCTGTGCTCTAACTTTGCCAATATTGGGATGATTAACAAAAAAGTTAATGTATCAGTAAGTAGCTCCATCGAGTGTTACTTTCATTGGTGCATTCAAACCTAGAAAACTCATTTTTGAACCCACTTTTCGAGAAAATCGCAATTTGTAAAAATTGAGTAATCTATCTTTACCGTGCTCTAACTTGTCAATATTGGATGATTACAAAAAGCAATATATCAGTAAGTAACTCATCGAGTTTACTTTCATCCGTCATTCAAACCTAGAAAACTCATTTTGAACTCACTCTTCGAGAAAATCGTGAATTTGTAAAACTTAATCCATCTTAAGTTTTCCGTGCTCTAACTTTTGCCATATTGGTAAGATGTACAAAAGGTAATGTATCAGTAAGTAGCTCTCTAGTTTACTTGTATTTGTCTTTCACCCAGAAACTAATTTTGAACCACTTTTTTCCGGAAAATGTGGAATTTTGTTAAAAATTGAGTAATTCTTTACTTTTCCGTGCTCTAACTTTGCCAATATGGATGATTAAAAAAGAAAATGTATCAGTAAGTACTCCTCTAGTTTATTTGTATATTGTCATTCACAACATCTCACAGAAAATTCTTTTGAACCCACTTTTCGAGAAATCTAATTTGTTAAAATGAGTTGATCTCAACTTTTAGTTTACTTTTCATTTATCATTCAAACCTAGAAACTCATTTCGTGAATTTGTAAAATGGAGAATCTGGCGAAATTAAATTCGATCCCGACACAATCTCAACTTTCCATGCTCTTACATTGTGAATATTGCTAGATTATAATGAAGCAATTTATCAGTTTTAGTAGCTTTATTTAATTTACTTTCATTGTCAACGAAGCTAGAAAACTTAATTCGACTCACCTTTTGAGAAATCCGTTAATGGGTAAAAATTGACCAATCTTGCGAACTTATGATCGATCCCGACACCATCTACACTTTTTCCGTGCTCTAAACATTGTGAATATTGGAATGGTAACAAAGGGAATGTAATCAGTTAGTAACTCATCTAGTTTTTTTCACTTGTATTTGTCCTTGAAACATAGAAAACTCATTTGAACCCACTTTTCGAGAAAAATCGTGAATTTATAAAATTGAGTATCCAACTGTTTCGTGCTCTAACTTTGCCATATTGGGATGATTACAAAAGCATTGTATCAGTAAGTAAGCTCATCGAGTTTACTTTACATTTGGCATTCAAACTTAAAAAACTCATCTTGAACCCACTTTTCGAGAAAATCGTGAATTTGTAAAAATTGAGTAATTTCAACTTTGCCAATATTGGGATGATTACAAAAGGGAATGATCATTTAGTAGGCCATCTAGTTTACTTTCATTTTATCATTCAAACCTAGAAAACTGCATTTTTTGAATTGTAAAAATTGAAGAAATCTGTCGAAATTAAATTCGATCCCGACACAATCTCAACTTTCCCATGCTCTACATGTAATATTTGCGATGATTATAATAAACAATGTCTCAGTTAGTAGCTTATTTAGTTTACTTTCATTTGTCAACGAAGCTAGAAAACTTAATTCGACTCACCTTTTGTCGAGAAAAATCGTTAATGGGTAAAATTGACGAATCTGCCGACTTATGATCGTCCCGACACTACTAAACTTTTCCGTGCTCTAACATTGTGAATATTGAATGGTAAGCAAAAGGAATGTATGCAGTTAGTAACTCATCTAGTTTTCTTGTATTTGTCATTGAAACCTAGAAAACTCATTTTGAACCCACTTTTCGAGAAAATCGTGAACTTGTAAAAATTGAGTAATATAACTTTTCGTGGCTCTCAACTTTGGCCATATTGGATGATTACAAAAAGTAAATGTATCAGTAAGTAGCTCATCGATTGGGGTACTTTCAATTTGTCTTCAAACCTAGAAAACTCTCTTGAACCCACTTTTCGAGAAAATCGTGAATTTGTAGTAATTGAGTAATCTCAACTTTCCCGTGCTCTAACTTGCCATATTGGGATGATTACAAAAAGCAATGTATCAGTAAGTAGCTCATCGATTGTTTACTTACGTTTGTCATTCAAACCTAGAAAACTCATTTTGAACCCTTTTTTCGAGAAAATCTTGAATTTGTACAAATTGAGTAATCTCAACTTTTCCGTGCTCTAACTTTGCCAACATTGGGAATAATTTACAAAAGCAATATATCAGTAGTTAACTCATCGAGTTTATTTCATTTTGTCATTCAACCTAGAAAACTCATTTTGAACCCACTTTTCGAGAAAATCGTGAATTTATAAAAATTGAGTAATATTACTTTTCGTGGTCTAACTTTGCCAATATTGGGATGAATTACAAAAGTAATGTATCAGTAAGTAGCTCATCTGAGTTTACTTTCATTTGTTCATTACAAAGCCCCCCCCCCCCCCCCCAACTAGAAACCCATTTTTGGAACCCACTCTTCGAGAAACTCGTGAATTTGTAAAACTTGAGTCATCTTAAGTTTTCCGTGCTCTAACTTTGCCAATATTGGGATGATTACAAAAGGGATGTATCAGTTAGTCGCTCTTCTAGTTTTACTTTCATTTGTCATTCAAACCTAAAACTCATTTTAACCCACTTTTTCGAGAAAATCGTCATTTGTAAAATTGAGTAATCTTATCGTTACCGTGCTCTAACTTTGTCAATATTGGGATGATTACAAAAAGCATATACAGGTAAGTACTCAAATCGAGTCTACTTTCATCCGTCTTCAACCTAGAAACTCATTTTGAACCACTCTCGAGAAAAATCGTGAATTTGTTAAAACTTAGTCCATCTTTAAGTTTTCCGTGCTCTAACTTTGCCAATCTGTATGATTACAAAGGCAATGTATCAGTAAAGTAACTCATCGTGTTTACTTTCATTTGTCATCAAAAAAACAAAAAATTATTTTTTTTTATTTTTTTTTTGTAAATTTTAGGGGGGAAAGGGGGTTTTAGAAAACTCATCTTGACCCACTTTTCGAGAAAATCGTGAATTTGTAAAAATTGGAGTATTCTCAACTTTTCCTTGCTCTAACGTTGCAATATTGGGATGATTACAAAAGCATGTATCAGTAAGTAGCTCATCGAGTTTACTTTCATTTGTCATTCAAACTTAGAAAAACTCATCTTGAACCCACTTTTCGAGAAATCGGGAATTTTGGGTAAAAATTGAGTATCTCACTTTTCCGGCTCTAACTTTTGCCAATATGGAATGATTACAAAAAGTAATGTATCAGTAAGTAGCTCATCGAGTTTACTTTCATTTGTCATTCAAACCTAGAAAACTCATCTTGAATTCACTTTTCGAGAAAATCGTGAATTTGTAACAATTGATTAATGTCAACTTTGCCAATATTGGGACGGTCACAAAGAGCAATGTATCAGTTAGTAGCTCATCTAGTTTACTTGTATTAGTCATTCAAATCTAGAACACTCATTTTAAACCCACTTTTCGAGAAAATCGTAAATTTGTAAAAATTGAGTAATCTCAACTTTTCCGTGCTCTAACTTTGCCATATTGGGACGATCACAAAAAGCCCTGTATCAGTAAGTAGCCATCTAGTTTTACTTGTCATTTTGTCATTCAAACCTAGAAAACTCATTTTTGAACCACTTTTCGAGAAATCGTAAATTTGTAACATTGATTAATGTCACTTTGCAAATATTGGATGGGTAACAAGAGCAATTATCAATTTAGTAGCTCATCCAGTTTACTTTTCATTTGTCCATCAAACCTAGAAAACTCATTTTGAAACATTTCAGAAGATCGTGATTTGTCAAAATGAGTATTCTTAACTTTTCCGTGCTCTAAATTTGCCCATAATGGGATGATTACAAAAGGGAATGTATCAGTTAGTAGCTCATCTAGTTTACTTGTATTTGTCATTGAAATCTAGAAAACTCATTTTGACCCACTTTTCGAGAAAATCGTAATTTTGGTAAAAATTGAGTAATCTCAACTTTTTCCGTTCTCCTAACTTTGCCAATATTGGGACGATCACAAAACGCAATGTATCAGTAAGTAAGCTCATCTATTTTTACTTGTAATTTGTCATTCAAACCTAGAAACTCATTTTGAACCACTTTTCGAGAAAATCGTGAATTTGTAACAATATGGATTATGTCAACTTTGGCCCAATATTGGGACGGTCACAAAGAGCAATGTATCAGTTAGTGAGCTCATCCAGTTTACTTTTCATTTGTCAATTCAAACCTAGAAAACTCATTTTGAAAACCACTTTTTCGAAATCGTGAAATTTTGTAAAATTAGTATTCTTTTAACTTTTTCCGTTCTCTAAATTTGCCCATAATGGGAATTGATACAAAAGGGCATGTATCAGTTTAGTAGCTTCATCTAGTTTACTTTTATTTGTCATTGACATCTAGAAACTCATTTTGAACCCCTTTCGAGAAAATCGTGAAGTTGTAAAATTTAGTAGTCTTCAACTTTTCGTGCTTCTACTTTGTCACAATATTTGGGATGATTACAAAAAGTAATGTATCAGTAAGTAGCTCATCGAGTTTTTCTTTCATATTTGTCCATTTAAACCTAGAAAACTCATCTTGATCCTTTTTCAGAAAAAATCGTGAATTGTAAAATATTTGAGTATAATCTCCAACTTTTCCGCGTGCTCTAACTTTGCCATATTGGGATGATTACAAAAAGCAATGTATCAGTAAGTAGCTCTCAAGTTTTACTTTCATTTTGTCATTCCAGCCTAAAAACTCATTTTGACACCCACTTTTCGAGAAATCGTGAATTTGTAAAATTGAGTATCTCAAGTTTTCCGTGTTCTGACTTTGCCAATTATGCGACGATTACAAAAATCAATGTATCAGTAAAGTAGCTCTCTAGTTTACTTGTATTTGTCATGCAAATCTAGAAAACCGTTCGTTTTGACCCACTTTCGCAGAAAATCCGTGAATATGTAAAATGTAGTAATCTTAACTTTTCCGTGCTCTAACATTGCCATATTGGGATGATTCAAAAAGTAATGTATCAGTAAGTAGCTCATCGAGTTTACTTTCCATTTGTCATTCAAAAACCTAGAAAACTCGATCTTGAACCCACTTTTCGAGAAAATCGTGAATTGTAAAAATTTAAGTAATCTCAACTTTCGCGTGCTCTTACTTACCAATATTGGGCTGATTACAAAGGTAATGTATCAGTAAGTAGCTCATCGAGTTTACTTTCTTTGCCATTCAAACCTAGAAAACTCATCCTTGAATTCACTTTTCGAGAAAATCGTGAATTTGTAAAAAAATTGAGTAATCTCAACATTTTCGTGGCTCTAACTTTTGCTAATATTGGGAATGCTTACAAAAAGCAATGTATCGTAAGTAGCATCATCTAGTTTACCTTTCATTTGTTATTCAAACAGAAACTCATTGTGAACCCACTTTTCGAGAAATCGTTAATTTGTAAAAATTGAGTAATCCTCTCAAGTTTTCCGTGCTCTAAAACTTTGCCAATATTGGGTGACTACAAATAGCAATTGTATCAGTTAGTAGGCTCATCTAGTTTTACTTGTTTCGTTTAATTCAAATCTAGAACACTCATTTTAAAACCCACTTTTCGAGAAATCGGAAATTTGTAAAATGAGTAATCTCAACTTTTCCGTGCTCTAAACTTTGCCAATATTTGGGACGATCAAAAAAAGTCAATGTATCAGTAAAGTAGCTCATCTAGGTTTATACTTTATTTGTCATTCATAACCTAGAAAACTCATTTTGAACCCACTTTTCGAGAAAAATCGGTGAATTTGGGTAAACAATGATTCATGTCCACTTTTGCCAATCCATTATTGGACGGTACAAAGAGCATGTTGTTTTACAGTTAGTAACTCATCCAGTTTACTTTCATTTGGTCAATTCCAAACCTAGAAAACTCATCTTGAACCCTACTTTTCGGAAAATCGTAAATTTGTAAAATTTAGTAATCTCAAACTTTTTTTCCGTCTCTAACTTTGGGCCAATATTGGGATGATTACAAAAGTAATGTACAGTAAGTAGCTCATCGAGTTTACTTTCATTTTGTCATTCAAACCTAGAACACCATCTTGAATTCCACTTGTTCGAGAAAATCTGAATTTGTAAAAATTGAGTAATCTCAACTTTTACCGTGCCTACATTTGTGCCAACATATTGGGATGATTACAAAAAGCAATGTATCAGTAAGTAGCTCATCAAGAGTTTACTTTCATTTGTCATTCAAAGCTAGAAATACTCATTTTGAACCCCACTTTTCAAGATAAAATCGTGAATTTGTAAAATTGAGTAATCTCAATGTTTTCCGTGCTCTACTTTGCCAATATTGGGATGATTACAAAAAGTAATGTAATCAGTAAGTACTCATCGAGGTTTACTCTCATTTGTCATTCAAACCTAGAAAACTCATCTTGATTTCATTTTTCGATAAAATCGTGAATTTGAACAATGAATTATGCTCGATCAACTTGCACAATATTGGGACGGTCACAAAGAGCAATGTATCAGTTGCTAAGGCTCATCCAGTTTACTTTCATTTGTCATTCAAACCTAGAAACTCATTTTGAACCCACTTTTCAAGAAATCGTGAATTTGTAAAAATTGAGTAATCTCACGTTTTCCGTGCTCTAAACTTTGCCAATTATTGGGATGATTACAAAAGTATGTATTCAGTAAGTTGCTCATCGAGTTTACTTTCATTTGTCATTCAAACCTAGAAAACTCATCTTGAATTCACTTTTCGAGAAAATCGTGAATTTGTAACAATTGATTAATGTCAACTTTGCCAATATTGGGGAAGTTCACAAGAGCACATGTATCAGTTATTACTCACTAGTTTACTTGTATTAGTCATTCAAATCTAGAACCGCATTTTAAACACCATTCGGTACGAAATCGTAAATTGTAAAAATTGAGCAATCTCAAACTTTTCCGTGCTCTACTTTGCACAATATTGGGACGATCACAAAAGCATGTATCAGTAAGCTAGCTCATCTAGTTTTACCTTGTATTTGTCATTCAAACCTAAGAAACCTCTTTTTTTTTTTTTTTGAACCCACTTTTTCGAGAAATCGTGAATTTGTATAACAATTTGATTATGTCAACTTTGCAATATTGGACGGTAACCAAAGAGCAATATGGTTATCAGTTAGGGGTATCTCATCCATTTTACTTTCATTTGTCATTCAAACCTAAAAACTCATTGTTGAAACCACTTTTCGAAGGATCGTGAATTTTGTAAAAATTGGAGTATCCTAACTTTCCCGGGTCTAAATTTGCCCATAATGGGATATTCAAAAGGGGGTGTATCATTTTAGTTTTGC